>JABACO010000615.1:14785-26850 GCA_013339895.1 Ephydatia muelleri | reverse complement strand
TGTGCAAAAAATATTTATACTATTACATTGAAGATTTCAGTTCGGAAAAGCAAAACATAGCTTCCCATTAATATGTACACAAAATCAATGTTTCTGACCTAATTACTGTATTCCACTGTGTTTTTTTAATTGTATCTTAACGAAAAATTGAGTTGCCACCCTTTATTATGATTTGCAGCACATTGGTTCATGTTTCATGCCATTTATTTTTTCCATTACATAGATTTTTCTAGTCTGGGAGCCTTTGAACAATGTTCGGTTACTGGCGCCGCCATTTTGACCATTATTGAATAAATGGTCGTCATAACAGAAACACGGCCGGCTACATGTATGTACCATTACATGAAGCTTAAACAGAATAATTATAGTTAGGTTTATTAACTCGCTAAATGTTCCACAAACTATTACTGGCCACATCCCCGCTTGGCAGGGGCGGATCCATGCCGTATTTTGGTAAGGGGGCCGGGGTTCGTGGAGCCCTGGTTGAGTACAAAAACGGGGGGGGGGGGGGGGGGGGGGGGTGGGGGGGGGGGGGGGGGGGGGGGGGGGGGGGGGGGGGGGGGGGGGGGGGGGGGGGGGCGGGAGGTGTTCGAAATACAAGAACTGAGACCGCGATTCACCGAAGTGGCGCTCCGATTCTAATTTGATGCTTCATAACCGTTCAAATTTGTCCAACCCCACGGGTCCGCTACAGCAACTTAGGTAACATGTCACTTATGCAGGCGGTCTGCATTTGAGAACAACTAATTATAAACGGCTTTCTATCTGAAATTTGTGACCACGCCAGCTGGCGTGTAAAGTTTATAGTATGGTCATCGTTGATTAATTAATTCATGTCGCAGACATGCAAATTGTCTGTTCAGAGCATATATACGAGGGACTAGATTTATATGGCGGGGGATCAGTCAGTTCGGTGTACGGTGCATCCTTTAATTTCCCCCGCTTTTTTATTTGCAAGATCTATAGAACGTTTGAAGCTGATCCGATTCGATTATTATTTAATGTCCTATTAATAAAAACGTATTACGTTGCGTGATCGCTTTGCATGCAATATATACTCGCAGATCTCCTTTGCACGAACATTAGGTGTGTCACTTTTAACCTGGAGTCATCAATCCATTCAACCATGCATATAATTTGATCATAAATCAACTGAACATTTATCCCAGTGAATTGTGAAGGACTATACTAGCTGCACGAAAGATTATAAACAGATGCCAATACCTGACCTTGCTATTGTCATAACCAGTAGTTGCAAGCCTGCATACTATCTGCTGCACTCTGCATTGTAACCATATACCATATGCATGCAACCATTTGCATCATGCATATATTGAATGCGTGCACCAATTTAGGTGCACACGCACAGATAGTAAAAGTATGCAGGCCTCCTGCATGGGCAGCAAGTTAGTTCTAATCTCTTCATCATGCATTTACCATGCATGTGTATGGGTAAACTGCACTTCAAAGCATTCATTACTGCAGCGGTGCAGTCATGTTATCTTGCACCGTATTGTCTTGCATAATGCACAATCACTTAACCTAATTAATCGCAGACTATGACAGCATAATTGGATCATGCACCATCAACCGCATGTATCGCAATGCATGCATGCACGTAACTAGTGAAATGAACAAGAAAAGCGTGGAAATTGTAACTGAGCGTTGTCCGAGGTTACCAGGCAATAGAGTCTATATAAAAATCACCGAGCTTTTTTATGTATACTGATAGAACTTACGTATAAGCGTTGAAAAATACAAACATTTTGAAAGTAATGCCGCGAGTGCTACTGACAAAGAGAATGACATGAGGCATATCCCACTGGGTTCGAGCAAGGATTGTAATAGTTAATAATCCTTGGTTAGAACTACTAGCTGGTTCCAGTAGACAATTATAAATTAAAAGAACAGATCACATTGCACACTGCCATGAGGCATAACAGATATATTGTGTGCACACATGATTTCTGAATGTTTAGTCAGTCCCTATCGGCATGCGTTGCATGATTTATTTATCAACTAACTGACTTTTCACATATGCGTGGGCGTACCGCAGTAGCCACACCCTCGCGCAGAAGCTGTATTAAGACTTTCGTTATTGTACTATTTAAATTTAAATCAATGTTACATGTGCACGTGAGCCAAAGTTTCGTCGTAGACGTCATGAATTGTATTAACATGATATTTAAATATCTGCGTCATCACATTTATAAATAATTTTTACTAATTATGCGCGGTTGAAATTAATTTAAATGTCTTGATTTTAGTAAAAGGGTGCTTAATGTTTTTTAAAAATGAAAAATGCATATTATAATCAAATCGATTTTTAGAGTTTATTAAACATGTTTGAAATTCAATGTGGAAAAAAACAACAGGATGACCGCGTATGTATGGGCCATTTCTGGATATGCGAAGGTATGCCTGATCGATAACATCAAGTCAGCATGTGCCATATTTTCAATCTTTGTCTGCATGTGTGTAGCTTGAGCGTAGACATATGACTTTGATCATAATTACTATTTTCGTGTTCATAATGTCATGCCTGCGTCCATTCATATGTATTTGTTACCACTATCTAGTTACACAGCTGTAGCGTTTGACACATGTAGCGTTGACATTTCAGTTTCATGTCTGACATCTCTCTCCGTAAATGGTCTTGGTGCACGAGATAAGGTGTCCGCAGTAAACAGCATCTTCCCAGCCACATGGTTGGATCATGTAATCAAACCTTGCTAGTCTCAGTCTAAACCTAAAGATCCGAGGTGGTAGTTCGCCCATGTGTTTTGACCACAAGAGGCTTATGAACAGTTTCGATCATGAACTGCATACCAAGGACATAAGTGGAGAACTTTTCGCAGGCCCAAACACTTGCCAATGCCTCTTTCTCTATTTGGGCATAATTAGCATCCGTGTCTGACAAAGAACGAGAGGCATATGCAACAGGTTTCCACTCAGAATCATGCTTTTGTAGAAGTACGGCACCCAATTCATGCAAAGAAGCATCTGCTGATATTTTGGTTTCAGCATTAGGGTCATAGATGCAGAGCACTGTTGGCTGGCTGAGCTCCTTCTTAATTCCAGTAAATGCCTGTTGTTGGGCTTCAGTCTACTGCCAAATGCTAGCTTTCTTTAGCAACTCACGTAATGGCTGTGTGATTTGGGCCAGATTGGGAGAAAATTTGCCCAATTGGTTCACCATTCCAAGAAAGTGTCTCAATTTAGGGATAGTTTGAGGTGGTTCAATGTTTTGTATAGCTGCAGTTTTTTCATGGTCTGCTCGGATGCCTGTTTCATCAATGATGTGACCCAGGAATGAGACTTGGTACACTTATCCTTATTAAGTGTTACGCCCTCTGACTGCATGGATTCTTCTCAGGACCACCATCAACCGTGCATGCATCATGCTGGTCTTGATCCTTGTCTATCTGGCAAACAACTTCTTCAAGGCCCTCCAGGATGCGGCTCATGCGTTTTTGAAAGTGCTCCGGTGCACTGCTTATCCCAAAAGGCATTTTATTGAAGCCATACGTCCGAAGGGTGTAATGAATGTTGTAAGCAGCTTTGACTGACATTCTGACAATGGGATCGGCCAAAATCCACTATTTGCATCCAGTTTGCTGAATATTTTTGCACCAGTTAGCAATGCCAGGGTTTCATGAACCTTTGGTTGTGGATGTACTTCTCTCAAAACACAGCTATTAAGAGGCCTGAAACCCACACATATCCGGATATCCCCATTTTTTGGGAGCCACGACCATGCCGGCACGCCATGGTGTAGGAATGTCCACGTACTTTTGAGATAACTCCTAACAATAGCATTCTATCAAGCTCTTGTCTAACCTTCTGACGCAATGGAATTGAGATATTCCGTTGAGTGAAAAGTGCATATGGTTTAGCACTTGGCTGCAGACAGATATCAAAAGGCTCTCCAAGATTACCCAGTCCTTGAAAGAGTGCTGGAAATTCGTCCATTACGGATGACACACTAACTGCTTCCACTCTATTAGTTTCAGTGCAATGATGCTGGAAGACCCAACAAGTTCGTCCGAAGTTCTGCCACAACAAAAATGGTTTCAATGCTTTCTTTTCCATTGTAAGATACCTTGCCATTAAACTGCCCTAAGACTCTCAGAGGGTATTGTCCAGGTCCGTACAGTTTTTTTCCTGCTTTCTCCAACTGTGGTTTCTTTAAGTTACTGTAGCTCCTTTCCGATATTGCAGTTACCAGACCAGTGTCCACTTTAAACTTCACTTGTCCCCCTTCCACCATTACATTGATTGCCCATGAATTTTCATTTGTCAATGACAAAGTATCCAGGAACACCGAGTTCAGATCACTTTGCTCGGTGACGAAACATCTTCCACTAATGTAGATGAGCAACACTTGCTAAAGTGACCCTTCCGATGACATCGATAGCATGTAGCTTTTCTAGCAGGGCATTCACTGAAAGGGTGTTGTTCCCTGCTACATCTTAGGCATTTCCTCACCTTCTGCTTCTGTGGGTAGCTATCTGGTTGGCCTCTTTCTCTTATGTATTCTTTACTGCCCGATGCTTCATCCCAGTGTGACGTCTTCCATACCTTTCAGAACTTGCTGCTGTTCCTGTACCGCTTCCTGCTGTCTTACTATTTTCTTGGCTTTTTCCAAGGTGAGTTCTGGAGCAAGCTGAGATCTTTTTGACAGGGCTTCGTCTCTGATTCCTACAGCGATCCTATCTCGGATCATTTCTGCTTGCAGTGCGCCCGTAGTCACAATTTGTACAGCTCCATGATGTATAGGTATCCACCGGTTCACCTTCACGCTGGTATCGTCAATTAAATCGCGCTCTCTCGAATATCACGTTTTTTCTCACCCTGAAAAACGCGTCGAACATTTCAACGACCTTTAGGTAGACTTTCCGTTCCTCGGCCGTTATGTTAGTCGAGCGAGCGAGAACTGCTGCCGCTCCTTCGCCCATACAACAAAGTAGCGTATAGACCTGTTTTTCATCCGAAGGCCCGCTGCATGCCGCACGAAACTGGACGAACCTGGCTATCCACCGAGGCCAATCGTCTGGCGTTTGAAAATTAAACGAATCCGGTGGTTTCAACAGAATCTGTGCCATTCCAAACACCATATAGCGTTTGCCACATGTAGCGTTAGATAACCTCTCAGAAATTTATGTTCCGCGCGAAGCAGGAATTTGTGCGCAATCCTAGATTGCGCTGCGCAATCTAGGAATCCTTACTTTGGCGCGCAATCCAAGGATTGCGACCGTATTCCAGAATTGCGCACATTTCTGCGCGAAGCAGCGATTTGCACAAAGCAATCATAGGATTGCGCAGCATGATCTAGGAATCCTTACTTTGGCGCGGAAAGGTATTGCATCGTATAGTGTATGTTGTTGCCAGCACATAAAATCATTGTGTTCATATTGATGCCAAACTGAAACAGTTGCGACAGAGAACTATGAGCACTGCAATACCAATCACCCGCGCGTGAAGCTACAAAGCCCACACACATATAATGAAACCACTTGCCACATCTGTCACAGGCAACCATTTCATCATAAGAGCCTGGCAGTCGACGGTCACAGTACAATTTATAAACTCCCCTGATAGTTTGCAAGCTCTTTTCACCTTGGATGACATGAGTGGAAACCTGCTGAACTTCTCTTGTCAAAACAGGTTAGAAGGTGGGTCCTCAGCTTATCCTGATCAAAAGTGATTGTTTGCAAATCATCTCCCAGCGCAGCATGATAAGCGAAGGCTATGGCAAATGGGCCACAATCAGAGACTCCTTTCTGTTTTTGCACAGGAATATGATGAACTGTCAGCCCACCATCCTCAACACTGCCCTTCAGATGGCCGTAAATCCTCGCCGGTTGTTCTGCCAACTCAGCACTGAGAGTGGTAGATGAGAGGCTTTTGTATAGACTATAATGACTCCATCCAAGAAGGAGGACACCACCCAGTGGTTTTCATTCACAAAGTGATCTGTACAGCTGCGAGGAAGAGGTCACATACAACTTGTACATTTTAAACCTAAAATTTAGAATATTCAGCATTCAATGGGGTATATAAGTTGAGGGTAGGTTTCAATTGAGCTACACATGACAATTACTTAATAGCATGCAACTTACAATTGTCCATGATGGGTACAAAACCACCAGTCTGGCTAAGGAGGGTATTTTGCATTCCATGAACAGCTGGAAATTGTTGTGATAAGCTTGCTGGCTCCATTCATGTGCTTGTCACATAATAATCCTCCATTCATGATAACATCCTTATCAAACTGATCCAAATCAATAGTTGAGATCCAAATCTGAACAAAGGGCATGCAAAAGGATGAAATCAGAGGCAGCACTTTTAAAATTTGAGCTGTAAAGAAATCACTTTACATGCAAACATGCACATAATACTTGATGATTTTCAGGTTTTCTATCTCTCTTAGAACTCCCCTGTTTTAATTTGGCAACCTGTCCTGTTGATTTTGGCATTCTGAATCCTTGTGACACTTGCTTGTGCAAATGGTCCCACGTTTTTTTGCATCTGCATGAATTTCGTACAAGAGTCTTGCACTGACAACGAGATACCATGAAGTCATTTTGGGGGTTGCTCTTAATGGTGGCCTCTCTAAGTGATAACCTAGTTAGAGCCTTCCAATCTTGTGCATCTGTCCCAAATCCCAAATCCCAAGTCAGCTTGGTACTGAGAACACCAAATTTGCACCATCAAGTTTAGTGTGCATTGTATATTGAAGGGCAATTAAATTACCGAATTGTTTTATACACTGGCAGTCACTTTAAACGATAGAGATGAAATGTCTCTCTAAGCGCTCTACAATCACACATGGCAGTCTGTGTGAATCTGTGAATGACCAATCAATCCTCGGGATTCGAACACTGACGAAATCCCACATTGATATTTGGATCTGCATATTAAAATCATATACAAAAATCTAGTATACATGCAAACACCCACATACCCCAAGTAATATACCTTCTTATTTTTTCCTTTGGTGTATTTCAGCATCCTCTCAGCATTTCGCCAGTAACTTGCATCGCCTGCTCTCGAATTCTTTTGTGCTTATCAGATGTAGCTAGCAAAGAGTTGGCTTTGACTATACTTTGTGGGGGGAGTTGTTAGACTTTTTTTCTACTGTAATTTGTAACTGATCATCTGATTCTGAGACATCCTGAGCATGTGATTTGGAAAGATGCTGAGGTTTGATACAGAAGGAGGCTGATAATCTGATTCAGAGGGAGGCTGATCATCTGACAAAGTCTGAGCATGTGACTTGGAGCAAGGCTGAGCACGTGACTTAGAGGAAGGCTGATCATCTGATTCAGAGGGAGGCTGATCATCTGATTTGGAGGGAGGCTGATCATCTGATTTAGAGGGAAGGTGGTCATTGATGATGTCTTCTAAATCTCCTCCATATAATGTTGGATCCACACTTCACCTGGAAAGACTGATAGTCGTGGAGACTGGCCAAAAACTAACTCATAAGGAGTGGTCTTCATGACCCCATGAAGAGTTGTGTTCAACTGATCTGAATGTCAAGATATTTGGAATAAATCAAAAAATCAAAAAAGCATACGTGCAAGCAATTGAGCAACTTACACTGAATAATGGGGAGCCATTCTGACCAAGGATAATGTTCTCACCTTTAGCTCTGGAGATCGTTTTGCATCCTTTGTTGTCACCATCCAAAAGTATCTTTGCAGAACTCCTCAACATCTGTTTTTGCTTGTCCATCTTTCGCTCACCGTATTCCAAGATTGAGCACGTGCATGCGAACAGATCTAGATCATGTGCGCAATTCTGGAATACGGTGCGCAATTCTGGAATACGGTGCGCAATTCTGGAATACGGTGCGCAATTCTGGAATACGGTGCGCAATCCTTGGATTGCGCGCGAAAGTAGATTGCGCAGCGCAATCCTAGGATTGCGCAAATTCCTGCTTCGCGCGGAACATATATATTAATAATCACAGTTCTATATATCGCACACATTGATAATTATATATAGCGTACAGTTTACACCACAACAGCCACCCCTCTTATTGGATGAAGGGTTACTAATGTATGCAGCTTTGAACCCACATGAATCTGAAACTCTTTAGTGCTGGTATCACAGTACTTCATTGAGTAAACATAAGTACACGTACTGCATACAGTGTATGTCAACACAAACAAACTCAGGACATAAAGTACTCCATATGTCAGCAGCAGCGGGTCTTTTGGCGGGGTCAAATTGAGTACAATCTTTGTACCATCAGGGATATCAGTTGTGTTCCATCCACCACATCACCCCACACCCTTTTATTCTGGAACAACTTTTATCATCACACAGCCAAAAGAATATATGTTGACGGGTTGACCTTCTAAATTCACAAACATTTCAGGTGCCTTACAGGCTTACGTGCCAGCTCCTGAAGATGTTGGATGTCTGTATTGTCGACATCTGATGATGGACATTGGCAAGGCCCAAGACAATATACAAATGTGTATCCCTCTGGATAACCTGCAATAGCAAAAACTTAGAAAGTACAAACAAAGAATGAGTACCATAACATTACTTGATTACATGTAACCTCCATGCACAAACCCAGCAAATAGTAGATGTCCTTAATTTGTGCTGACATAGAATGTGATACCAGCATGGGGATGCAAACTAACCTTTACTGCACAAGTGAAAGCTGTTGCATTGCTTTTGCCCTGTGATGCAGACTATATATAACGCACTGAAATAACTCAACATACTAATCCCCCCTCCCTCCAAAGGCAAGGTACAAAAAAACTGAATCACACGTACACACAAGCTTCATAACACACACTGCACAGACAAAATGTGACATCACACACACACACACACACACACACACACACACACACAAACACACACACACACACACCACACACACACACAACCACATACACACACATACCACACTCTTGGTGAGAGGTCTACACACACACAAACACACCATGGTCACACACACAAGCACACACACACATAACACAATGGCCACACACACAACAAGCACACACAAACACAAGATTAGTCCCTCCTACCTTTGCACATGGATAATTAACCACAATAGTTTTTTATCACCAAGGATGTGTGGGCTTGTGCTTGTGTGTGCTTGTGTGTGTGCTTGTGCTTGTGTGTGTGTGTGCTTGTGTGTGCTTGTGCTTGTGTTGTGCTTGTGCTTGTGTGTGTGCTTGTGCTTGTGTGTGTGTGCTTGTGTGTGTGTGCTTGTGTGTATATCACCAAGATCTGTGTGCGAAAAGGAGGGGTGATATATGCCTTAGTTGTCTAGAAGTTATAGAAGTCTCATGTGTGTACATGTAAGTGTATGTGTGTTGTGATAAGCACACACAAGGATTAACCCTCGAGCTCCTTTCCATTTGCACACAGATCTTGGTGATAGGTTTACACACACACACCATGGCCACACATACACACACATACACACACACACACATACACACACACACAAAAGGATTAGCCCCTCCTACATTTGCATATTCCATAATTAACCACAATACCACTTTGTTTTTTTATCACCAAGGATGTGGTTATGTGTGTGCTTGTGCTTGTGTGTGTGCTTGTGCATGTGTGTGTTTGTGCTTATGTGTGTGCTTGTGCTAGTGTGTGTGCTTGTGTGCTTGTCTGTATGTGTGTATATCACCAAGACATCTGTGTGCATATGGAAAGAGGGGTAATTTGCTAGATATATGTTTTAGTTGTCCAGAAGTTATAGAAGTCTCGTGTGTAAATGTAGTGTGTTAGTGATAAGCACACACACACACACACAAGGATTAACCCCTCCTTTCCATATATGCACACAGTTCTTGGTGATAAGTACACACACACACACACACACACACACACACACACCACACCACACACACACACACACACACACACACACACACACACCAGTACACACAAACAAGGAAGCCCCTCCTACATTTGCATATGGACAATACCACGTAGTTTTTATCAGCAAGGATGTTTGTGTGTGTGCTTGTGTGTATGTATGTATATCACTAAGATCTGTGTGCATATGGAAAGGAGGGGTTAATTGCAAAGCTTTTGGGGCTCTCCTCCAGACCCCGATGGGGGAGCTTACAGCGCTCCCCCATCGGGGTCGCCCCAAAAGCTTTGCAATTAAGTATAGTGTTTTCAATGATAAATGAACTAAAACTGCCGATATTGACAGGTACAACAAACCGAATTCCGGCCGTTACCCAGCAAGCTGATCAATTAAAACATTTAATTGAAGGTCTGGTTCCAAGCCGCATGCGAAGTGATGCAGCTGTTTGAAAAAGGCTACTTGTGGCCCTGCACCGACTAACATACTTTTACCTAAAAATAAAAAATTGGTGGTATTTTGAATCATATTTCTGAACCAAAAAGAAGGTGATGAACTCTTATGTATTTAAATATTTGGCCAAGATAAGCAATGATGCATTAATTTAAGGTACTTGTTGAATATGTGCGGAAGAGTGCGCCCATAACTTATGTCGATGTAGAGGGGCAGAATCTATAAACTCTCAACAGATGCAGTGAAAAATTGTGAAGGTATTATATGGATTATGGAAAAGGTTTGAATTGCACCTACTAAATGCTGACACACCGAGGGTCTGAATGGTACATTTTCTCTAGAAGGGAACATAAGTGCAGGAGGTGTGGTTTTTCCCATTGCTAGCTGCACGGATTGTAAGCATTAGCTGTGTTGTTCGATCCACTGTTGAATGATTTTTCTAGCAACGAAAGCCGAGAACCACTCAACAATGCAAAGAAGACTCCGCGCATACCCTGAAGCTCACCGTGTTCTTCACAGTTAGATGTGCTTATTACCTCGACATAGCTAGCTATAGCTATAATTATGCATGTAGTGTATATATATCATTATTCATACACCGGCCCACCTTTCTTCTCGCTTCCCGAAACTGAATTAAGTAATCAGGGGGTGACTGGTGTAGCCTTTTGGATTCAGAATTGATTATATGATCGTCAGCTTCAGTTAATGCACTCGACGTCGGGCCCCAAATAGCCGATAGCCATGAATTTGCGCACTCCACATTAGGAAATAATCGTTTATAACTATTTAGGATCATTTCCGCGAAACGGGACCTATACCGCATGTTTTTTCAGGGTTTCATTTTTTTTTGTTAGAAGTCTGAAATGTCCTCTACACATTGCTTCTTACGCACTGAGAATCGGAGTATCTGTCATGGAGTTGTAAGGCTCTGAATTTTTAATTAGCCATACATTGCATCAATTGCGCGTATACTGGAAATTTTATAATGTATGCGCTATAAGTCCCTTACAATAACATAATACTTTTATAGTCACTCTAAACTGTTTTGATTACATTCATTAATTTACACGGGACCAATCCTATATGGAAGTTACTAAATGAAACTTCGGATATGATTTTCGGAAGCTGTAAATCGTATTACAATATATACAACATGAACGATTAAAGTTTATTACAGTACAGTACGGCTAACATCAAAGTCATAAGAAATATAAGTAACTCAGTATATACTTAAAGTCCAAGGAGGAACAACTGCTAGCTCCCTCTGAGCTATTGGGTTTAGAACTGCATGGCGTGAACCAACCCCCTGACCGCGCGCGTCCTATGTCCTCCTCCCCCCTCCCTCCCTGGGGATTGTGCATAGATGCGCTTTGAGAGGATTTACTAGAGACGCCTTAGTAGTTCTCAGTTGCCATTAGCCATTTTCCTTCCACCAATCAGTATCCACAAACATGGTACGTGTAAAGTTGATACAATCTAACTGAACGTGAATAACGTCAACATATTAGAGCTCTAGAATGAATTATGTTATCGCAGAGGAGGGGAGGGGGAGGGGGGGTGTAGGCTCTCCTCTCCCCCCTCCCCCCCCGCACCTTTCTCACTAGTGCATATAGTCCCTACATCAGCCAACGCATGCACTCCTGTAAATCTCGCCACGTCTAAGTTGCGCCCAAAATAATAATCTGCATGCGCGATTTAATATCCACCGCGCGCTTAGTTTTGAAGAACAGCGTCGTATAATTTTGAC
>JABACO010000615.1:0-13785 GCA_013339895.1 Ephydatia muelleri | reverse complement strand
GGTATTACACGTGATCTATCTTGTGACACATGAAAAAAGTCTATAAAACGAACACTGTCACCTCACTAAGTCACTCCAATCACACAATTACGCGAGATAAGGAAGAGAAGAATGTCTACGTACAAGCTGACCTACTTTGATCTCAGGGCACGCGCGGAGCTCATACGCCTCATCTTTGCTCAGGCAGGTGTCCAGTACACGGACGAGCGCTTGACGTTTCAGGATTGGCCCGCGCGCGCGCCGCATACTCCTTTCGGTACCCTGCCCGTACTGGAGGTGGACGGGAAGCAGCTCGGAGGAAGCCTGGTCATCGCAAGATACGTAGCGGAGAAGAACGGACTGGGTGGCGCGAACGATTTTGAGAACGCCCTCATCGCCAGCGCCTTGGACGCGATTACGGATCTGGTGAACAAGATCACCCCCCTCGTGTTTGAGAAGGACGAGGCCAAGAAGGCTGAGCTGAGGAAAGAGTTGGAGGGGGAAGCTCACTTCACGCTAAGCCACCTTGAGAAGTTTGTGTCCGCAAACAAAGACGGCTGGCTCGTTGGCCCCAAGGTAACGTACGGAGACCTCGCAGTTTTCAATTTTGTGGGCAACGTAACTGCATTTTGGCCTACCGCTCTGGACAAGTATCCATCACTGTCACAACTGCACAAGCGAGTAGAGGAGCTGCCGAAGATTGCCAAGTGGCTGAAGGATCGCCCGGCATCATTTTTCTAAGCTGAGAGTCGTTCTATATACTAGCAGGCCGACGTATAGCTATTGTATGCATGTATACATGTTACTTCAGTTAACTTTGCTGACATTTTGTAATTTTTAGGTTTTTGAAATTTATATCCAGGAATGCCGACAGAAAAATGACCAAGTTCGCGTTATTAATGACTGCACTGATGCACGTGCATGCTCTTGCATGAAAACAGGTACGCAGGTCCTGGTCGGTCAAGTCAAAATTATACGCTGTTCTTCAAAACTAAGCGCGCGGTGGATATTAAATCGCGCATGCAGAATTATTATTATTTTGGGCGCAACTTAGACGTGGCGAGATTTACAGGAGTGCATGCGTTGGCTGATGTAGGGACTATATGCACTAGTGAGAAAGGTGCGGGGGGGGAGGGGGGAGAGGAGAGCCTACGCCCCCCCTCCCCCTCCCCTCCTCTGCGATAACATAATTCATTCTAGAGCTCTAATATGTTGACGTTATTCACGTTCAGTTAGATTGTATCAACTTTACACGTACCATGTTTGTGGATACTGATTGGTGGAAGGAAAATGGCTAATGGCAACTGAGAACTACTAAGGCGTCTCTAGTAAATCCTCTCAAAGCGCATCTATGCACAATCCCCTACAGGGAGGGAGGGGGGAGGAGGACATAGGACGCGCGCGGTCAGGGGGTTGGTTCACGCCATGCAGTTCTAAACCCAATAGCTCAGAGGGAGCTAGCAGTTGTTCCTCCTTGGACTTTAAGTATATACTGAGTTACTTATATTTCTTATGACTTTGATGTTAGCCGTACTGTACTGTAATAAACTTTAATCGTTCATGTTGTATATATTGTAATACGATTTACAGCTTCCGAAAATCATATCCGAAGTTTCATTTAGTAACTTCCATATAGGATTGGTCCCGTGTAAATTAATGAATGTAATCAAAACAGTTTAGAGTGACTATAAAAGTATTATGTTATTGTAAGGGACTTATAGCGCATACATTATAAAATTTCCAGTATACGCGCAATTGATGCAATGTATGGCTAATTAAAAATTCAGAGCCTTACAACTCCATGACAGATACTCCGATTCTCAGTGCGTAAGAAGCAATGTGTAGAGGACATTTCAGACTTCTAACAAAAAAAAATGAAACCCTGAAAAAACATGCGGTATAGGTCCCGTTTCGCGGAAATGATCCTAAATAGTTATAAACGATTATTTCCTAATGTGGAGTGCGCAAATTCATGGCTATCGGCTATTTGGGGCCCGACGTCGAGTGCATTAACTGAAGCTGACGATCATATAATCAATTCTGAATCCAAAAGGCTACACCAGTCCACCCCTTCTGATTACTTAATTCAGTTTCGGGAAGCGAGAAGAAAGGTGGGCCGGTGTATGAATAATGATATACACACTACATGCATAATTATAGCTATAGCTAGCTATGTCGAGGTAATAAGCACATCTAACTGTGAAGAACACGGTGAGCTTCAGGGTATGCGCGGAGTCTTCTTTTGCATTGTTGAGTGGTTCTCGGCTTTCGTTGCTAGAAAAATCATTCAACAGTGGATCGAACAACACAGCTAATGCTTACAATCCGTGCAGCTAGCAATGGGAAAAACCACACCTCCTGCACTTATGTTCCCTTCTAGAGAAAATGTACCATTCAGACCCTCGGTGTGTCAGCATTTAGTAGGTGCAATTCAAACCTTTTCCATAATCCATATAATACCTTCACAATTTTTCACTGCATCTGTTGAGAGTTTATAGATTCTGCCCCTCTACATCGACATAAGTTATGGGCGCACTCTTCCGCACATATTCAACAAGTACCTTAAATTAATGCATCATTGCTTATCTTGGCCAAATATTTAAATACATAAGAGTTCATTACCTTCTTTTTGGTTCAGAAATATGATTCAAAATACCACCAATTTTTTATTTTTAGGTAAAAGTATGTTAGTCGGTGCAGGGCCACAAGTAGCCTTTTTCAAACAGCTGCATCACTTTGCATGCGGCTTGGAACCAGACCTTCAATTAAATGTTTTAATTGATCAGCTTGCTGGGTAACGGCCGGAATTCGGTTTGTTGTACCTGTCAATATCGGCAGTTTTAGTTCATTTCATTGAAAACACTATACTTAATTGCAAAGCTTTTGGGGCGACCCCGATGGGGGAGCGCTGTAAGCTCCCCCATCGGGGTCTGGAGGAGAGCCCCAAAAGCTTTGCAATTAACCCCTCCTTTCCATATGCACACAGATCTTAGTGATATACATACATACACACAAGCACACACACAAACATCCTTGCTGATAAAAACTACGTGGTATTGTCCATATGCAAATGTAGGAGGGGCTATCCTTGTGTTTGTGTGTACTGGTGTGTGTGTGTGTGTGTGTGTGTGGTGTGTGGTGTGTGTGTGTGTGGTGTGTGTTGTGGTGTGTGTGTGTGTGTGTAGACTTATCACCAAGAACTGTGTGCATATATGGAAAGGAGGGGTTAATCCTTGTGTGTGTGTGTGTGTGTGCTTATCACTCACACATACATTTACACACGAGACTTCTATAACTTCTGGACAACTAAAACATATATCTAGCAAATTACCCCTCTTCCATATGCACACAGATGTCTTGGTGATATACACACATACAGACAAGCACACAAGCACACACACACTAGCACAAGCACACACATAAGCACAAACACACACATGCACAAGCACACACCAAGCACAAGCACACACATAACCACATCCTTGGTGATAAAAAAACAAAGTGGTATTGTGGTTAATTATGGAATATGCAAATGTAGGAGGGGCTAATCCTTTTGTGTGTGTGTGTGTGTATGTGTGTGTGTGTATGTGTGTGTATGTGTGGCCATGGTGTGTGTGTGTAAACCTATCACCAAGATCTGTGTGCAAATGGAAAGGAGCTCGAGGGTTAATCCTTGTGTGTGTGCTTATCACAACACACATACACTTACATGTACACACATGAGACTTCTATAACTTCTAGACAACTAAGGCATATATCACCCCTCCTTTTCGCACACAGATCTTGGTGATATACACACAAGCACACACACACAAGCACACACACACAAGCACAAGCACACACACAAGCACAAGCACACACACAAGCACAAGCACACACACAAGCACAAGCACACACACAAGCACAACAGCACACACAAGCACACACAAGCACAAGCCCACACATCCTTGGTGATAAAAAACTATTGTGGTTAATTATCCATGTGCAAAGGTAGGAGGGACTAATCTTGTGTTTGTGTGTGCTTGTGTGTGTGTGGCCATTGTGTTATGTGTGTGTGTGCTTGTTGTGTGACCATGGTGTGTTTGTGTGTGTGTAGACCTCTCACCAAGAGTGTGGTATGTGTGTGTATGTGGTTGTGTGTGTGTGCGTGTGTGTGGTGTGTGTGTGTGTTTGTGTGTGTGTGTGTGTGTGTGTGTGTGTGTGTGAATGTCACATTTTGTCTGTGCAGTGTGTTTGAAGCTTGTGTGTACGTGTGATTCAGTTTTTTTGTACCTTGCCTTTGGAGGGAGGGGGGATTAGTATGTTGAGTTATTTTGTCAGTGCGTTATATATATAGTCTGCATCACAGGGCAAAAGCAATGCAACAGCTTTCACTTGTGCAGTAAAGGTTAGTTTGCATCCCCATGCTGGTATCACATTCTATGTCAGCACAAATTAAGGACATCTACTATTTGCTGGGTTTTGTGCATGGAGGTTACATGTAATCAAGTAATGTTATGGTACTCATTCTTTGTTTGTACTTTCTAAGTTTTTGCTATTGCAGGTTATCCAGAGGGATACACATTTGTATATTGTCTTGGGCCTTGCCAATGTCCATCATCAGATGTCGACAATACAGACATCCAACATCTTCAGGAGCTGGCACGTAAGCCTGTAAGGCACCTGAAATGTTTGTGAATTTAGAAGGTCAACCCGTCAACATATATTCTTTGGCTGTGTGATGATAAAAGTTGTTCCAGAATAAAAGGGTGTGGGGTGATGTGGTGGATGGAACACAACTGATATCCCTGATGGTACAAAGATTGTACTCAATTTGACCCCGCCAAAAGACCCGCTGCTGCTGACATATGGAGTACTTTATGTCCTGAGTTTGTTTTTGTTGACATACACTGTATGCAGTACGTGTACTTATGTTTACTCAATGAAGTACTGTGATACCAGCACTAAAGAGTTTCAGATTCATGTGGGTTCAAAGCTGCATACATTAGTAGACCCTTCATCCAATAAGAGTGTGGCTGTTGTGGTGTAAACTGTACGCTATATATAATTATCAATGTGTGCGATATATAGAACTGTGATTATTAATATATATGTTCCGCGCGAAGCAGGAATTTGCGCAATCCTAGGATTGCGCTGCGCAATCTACTTTCGCGCGCAATCCAAGGATTGCGCACCGTATTCCAGAATTGCGCACCGTATTCCAGAATTGCGCACCGTATTCCAGAATTGCGCACCGTATTCCAGAATTGCGCACATGATCTAGATCTGTTCGCATGCACGTGCTCAATCTTGGAATACGTGAGCGAAAGATGGACAAGCAAAAACAGATGTTGAGGAGTTCTGCAAAGATACTTTTATGGATGGTGACAACAAAGGATGCAAACGATCTCCAGAGCTAAAGGTGAGAACATTATCCTTGGTCAGAATGGCTCCCCATTATTCAGTGTAAGTTGCTCAATTGCTTGCACGTATGCTTTTTTGATTTTTTGATTTATTCCAAATATCTTGACATTCAGATCAGTTGAACACAACTCTTCATGGGGTCATGAAGACCATCCTTATGAGTTAGTTTTTGGCCAGTCTCCACGACTATCAGTCTTTCCATGTGAAGTGTGGATCCAACATATGGAGGAAGATTTAGAAGACATCATCAATGACCACCTTCCCTCTAAATCAGATGATCAGCCTCCCTCCAAATCAGATGATCAGCCTCCCTCTGAATCAGATGATCAGCCTTCCTCTAAGTCACGTGCTCAGCCTTGCTCCAAGTCACATGCTCAGACTTTGTCAGATGATCAGCCTCCCTCTGAATCAGATTATCAGTCTCCTTCTGTATCAAACACTCAGCATCTTTCCAAATCACATGCTCAGGATGTCTCAGAATCAGATGATCAGTTACAAATTACAGTAGAAAAAAAGTCTAACAACTCCCCACAAAGTATAGTCAAAGCCAACTCTTTGCTAGCTACATCTGATAAGCACAAAAGAATTCGAGAGCAGGTAGATGCAAGTTACTGGCGAAATGCTGAGAGGATGCAAGTGAAATACACCAAAGGAAAAAATAAGAAGGTATATTACTTGGGGTATGTGGGTGTTTGCATGTATACTAGATATTTGTGTATATGATTTTTATATGCAGATCCAAATATTCAATGTGGGAGATTTCGTCAGTGTTCGAATCCCGAGGATTGATTGGTCATTCACAGATTCACACAGACTGCCATGTGTGATTGTAGAGCGCTTAGGAGAGACATTTCATCTCTATCGTTTAAAGTGACTGCCAGTGTAAAACAATTCGGTAATTTAATTGCCCTTCAATATACAATGCACACTAAACTTGATGGTGCAAATTTGGTGTTCTCAGTACCAAGCTGACTTGGGATTTGGGATTTGGGACAAGATGCACAAGATTGGAAGGCTCTAACTAGGTTATCACTTAGAGAGGCCACCATTAAGAGCAACCCCCCAAAATGACTTCATGGTATCTCGTTGTCAGTGCAAGACTCTTGTACGAAATTCATGCAGATGCAAAAAAAACGTGGGACCATTTGCACAAGCAAGTGTCACAAGGATTCAGAATGCCAAAATCAAGCAGGACAGGTTGCCAAATTAAAACAGGGGAGTTCTAAGAGAGATAGAAAACCTGAAAATCATCAAGTATTATGTGCATGTTTGCATGTAAAGTGATTTCTTTACAGCTCAAATTTTAAAAGTGCTGCCTCTGATTTCATCCTTTTGCATGCCCTTTGTTCAGATTTGGATCTCAACTATTGATTTGGATCAGTTTGATAAGGATGTTATCATGAATGGAGGATTATTATGTGACAAGCACATGAATGGAGCCAGCAAGCTTATCACAACAATTTCCAGCTGTTCATGGAATGCAAAATACCCTCCTTAGCCAGACTGGTGGTTTTGTACCCATCATGGACAATTGTAAGTTGCATGCTATTAAGTAATTTTGTCATGTGTAGCTCAATTGAAACCTACCCTCAACTTATATACCCCATTGAATGCTGAATATTCTAAATATTTAGGTTTAAAATGTACAAGTTGTATGTGACCTCTTCCTCGCAGCTGTACAGATCACTTTGTGAATGAAAACCACTGGGTGGTGTCCTCCTTCTTGGATGGAGTCATTTATAGTCTATACAAAAGCCTCTCATCTACCACTCTCAGTGCTGAGTTGGCAGAACAACCGGCGAGGATTTACGGCCATCTGAAGGGCAGTGTTGAGGATGGTGGGCTGACAGTTCATCATATTCCTGTGCAAAAACAGAAAGGAGTCTCTGATTGTGGCCCATTTGCCATAGCCTTCGCTTATCATGCTGCGCTGGGAGATGATTTGCAAACAATCACTTTTGATCAGGATAAGCTGAGGACCCACCTTCTAACCTTTTGACAAGAAAGAAGTTCAGCAGGTTTCCACTCATGTCATCCAGGTGAAAAGAGCTTGCAAACTATCAGGGGAGTTTATAAATTGTACTGTGACCGTCGACTGCCAGGCTCTTATGATGAAATGGTTGCCTGTGACAGATGTGGCAAGTGGTTTCATTATATGTGTGTGGGCTTTGTAGCTTCACGCGCGGGTGATTGGTATTGCAGTGGCTGCTCATAGTTCTCTGTCGCAACTGTTTCAGTTTGGCATCAATATGAACACAATGATTTTATGTGCTGGCAACAACATACACTATACGATGCAATACCTTTCCGCGCCAAAGTAAGGATTCCTAGATCATGCTGCGCAATCCTATGATTGCTTTGTGCAAATCGCTGCTTCGCGCAGAAATGTGCGCAATCTGCGGCGCAATCCTTGGATTGCGCGCCAAAGTAAGGATTCCTAGATTGCGCAGCGCAATCTAGGATTGCGCACAAATTCCTGCTTCGCGCGGAACATAAATTTCTGAGAGGTTATCTAACGCTACATGTGGCAAACGCTATATGGTGTTTGGAATGGCACAGATTCTGTTGAAACCACCGGATTCGTTTAATTTTCAAACGCCAGACGATTGGCCTCGGTGGATAGCCAGGTTCGTCCAGTTTCGTGCGGCATGCAGCGGGCCTTCGGATGAAAAACAGGTCTATACGCTACTTTGTTGTATGGGCGAAGGAGCGGCAGCAGTTCTCGCTTCGACTAACATAACGGCCGAGGAACGGAAAGTCTACCTAAAGGTCGTTGAAATGTTCGACGCGTTTTTCAGGGTGAGAAAAAACGTGATATTCGAGAGAGCGCGATTTAATTGACGATACCAGCGTGAAGGTGAACCGGTGGATACCTATACATCATGGAGCTGTACAAATTGTGACTACGGGCGCACTGCAAGCAGAAATGATCCGAGATAGGATCGCTGTAGGAATCAGAGACGAAGCCCTGTCAAAAAGATCTCAGCTTGCTCCAGAACTCACCTTGGAAAAAGCCAAGAAAATAGTAAGACAGCAGGAAGCGGTACAGGAACAGCAGCAAGTTCTGAAAGGTATGGAAGACGTCACACTGGGATGAAGCATCGGGCAGTAAAGAATACATAAGAGAAAGAGGCCAACCAGATAGCTACCCACAGAAGCAGAAGGTGAGGAAATGCCTAAGATGTAGCAGGGAACAACACCCTTTCAGTGAATGCCCTGCTAGAAAAGCTACATGCTATCGATGTCATCGGAAGGGTCACTTTAGCAAGTGTTGCTCATCTACATTAGTGGAAGATGTTTCGTCACCGAGCAAAGTGATCTGAACTCGGTGTTCCTGGATACTTTGTCATTGACAAATGAAAATTCATGGGCAATCAATGTAATGGTGGAAGGGGGACAAGTGAAGTTTAAAGTGGACACTGGTCTGGTAACTGCAATATCGGAAAGGAGCTACAGTAACTTAAAGAAACCACAGTTGGAGAAAGCAGGAAAAAACTGTACGGACCTGGACAATACCCTCTGAGAGTCTTAGGGCAGTTTAATGGCAAGGTATCTTACAATGGAAAAGAAAGCATTGAAACCATTTTTGTGGCAGAACTTCGGACGAACTTGTTGGGTCTTCCAGCATCATTGCACTGAAACTAATAGAGTGGAAGCAGTTAGTGTGTCATCCGTAATGGACGAATTTCCAGCACTCTTTCAAGGACTGGGTAATCTTGGAGAGCCTTTTGATATCTGTCTGCAGCCAAGTGCTAAACCATATGCACTTTTCACTCAACGGAATATCTCAATTCCATTGCGTCAGAAGGTTAGACAAGAGCTTGATAGAATGCTATTGTTAGGAGTTATCTCAAAAGTACGTGGACATTCCTACACCATGGCGTGCCGGCATGGTCGTGGCTCCCAAAAAGAATGGGGATATCCGGATATGTGTGGGTTTCAGGCCTCTTAATAGCTGTGTTTTGAGAGAAGTACATCCACAACCAAAGGTTCATGAAACCCTGGCATTGCTAACTGGTGCAAAAATTCAGCAAACTGGATGCAAATAGTGGATTTTGGCCGATCCCATTGTCAGAATGTCAGTCAAAGCTGCTTACAACATTCATTACACCCTTCGGACGGTATGGCTTCAATAAAATGCCTTTTGGGATAAGCAGTGCACCGGAGCACTTTCAAAAACGCATGAGCCGCATCCTGGAGGGCCTTGAAGAAGTTGTTTGCCAGATAGACAAGGATCAAGACCAGCATGATGCATGCACGGTTGATGGTGGTCCTGAGAAGAATCCATGCAGTCAGAGGGCGTAACACTTAATAAGGATAAGTGTACCAAGTCTCATTCCTGGGTCACATCATTGATGAAACAGGCATCCGAGCAGACCATGAAAAAACTGCAGCTATACAAAACATTGAACCACCTCAAACTATCCCTAAATTGAGACACTTTCTTGGAATGGTGAACCAATTGGGCAAATTTTCTCCAATCTGGCCCAAATCACACAGCCATTACGTGAGTTGCTAAAGAAAGCTAGCATTTGGCAGTAGACTGAAGCCCAACAACAGGCATTTACTGGAATTAAGAAGGAGCTCAGCCAGCCAACAGTGCTCTGCATCTATGACCCTAATGCTGAAACCAAAATATCAGCAGATGCTTCTTTGCATGAATTGGGTGCCGTACTTCTACAAAAGCATGATTCTGAGTGGAAACCTGTTGCATATGCCTCTCGTTCTTTGTCAGACACGGATGCTAATTATGCCCAAATAGAGAAAGAGGCATTGGCAAGTGTTTGGGCCTGCGAAAAGTTCTCCACTTATGTCCTTGGTATGCAGTTCATGATCGAAACTGTTCATAAGCCTCTTGTGGTCAAAACACATGGGCGAACTACCACCTCGGATCTTTAGGTTTAGACTGAGACTAGCAAGGTTTGATTACATGATCCAACCATGTGGCTGGGAAGATGCTGTTTACTGCGGACACCTTATCTCGTGCACCAAGACCATTTACGGAGAGAGATGTCAGACATGAAACTGAAATGTCAACGCTACATGTGTCAAACGCTACAGCTGTGTAACTAGATAGTGGTAACAAATACATATGAATGGACGCAGGCATGACATTATGAACACGAAAAAGTAATTATGATCAAAGTCATATGTCTACGCTCAAGCTACACACATGCAGACAAAGATTGAAAATATGGCACATGCTGACTTGATGTTATCGATCAGGCATACCTTCGCATATCCAGAAATGGCCCATACATACGCGGTCATCCTGTTGTTTTTTTCCACATTGAATTTCAAACATGTTTAATAAACTCTAAAAATCGATTTGATTATAATATGCATTTTTCATTTTTAAAAAACATTAAGCACCCTTTTACTAAAATCAAGACATTTAAATTAATTTCAACCGCGCATAATTAGTAAAAATTATTTATAAATGTGATGACGCAGATATTTAAATATCATGTTAATACAATTCATGACGTCTACGACGAAACTTTGGCTCACGTGCACATGTAACATTGATTTAAATTTAAATAGTACAATAACGAAAGTCTTAATACAGCTTCTGCGCGAGGGTGTGGCTACTGCGGTACGCCCACGCATATGTGAAAAGTCAGTTAGTTGATAAATAAATCATGCAACGCATGCCGATAGGGACTGACTAAACATTCAGAAATCATGTGTGCACACAATATATCTGTTATGCCTCATGGCAGTGTGCAATGTGATCTGTTCTTTTAATTTATAATTGTCTACTGGAACCAGCTAGTAGTTCTAACCAAGGATTATTAACTATTACAATCCTTGCTCGAACCCAGTGGGATATGCCTCATGTCATTCTCTTTGTCAGTAGCACTCGCGGCATTACTTTCAAAATGTTTGTATTTTTCAACGCTTATACGTAAGTTCTATCAGTATACATAAAAAGCTCGGTGATTTTTATAGACTCTATTGCCTGGTAACCTCGGACAACGCTCAGTTACAATTTCCACGCTTTTCTTGTTCATTTCACTAGTTACGTGCATGCATGCATTGCGATACATGCGGTTGATGGTGCATGATCCAATTATGCTGTCATAGTCTGCGATTAATTAGGTTAAGTGATTGTGCATTATGCAAGACAATACGGTGCAAGATAACATGACTGCACCGCTGCAGTAATGAATGCTTTGAAGTGCAGTTTACCCATACACATGCATGGTAAATGCATGATGAGAGATTAGAACTAACTTGCTGCCCATGCAGGAGGCCTGCATACTTTTACTATCTGTGCGTGTGCACCTAAATTGGTGCACGCATTCAATATATGCATGATGCAAATGGTTGCATGCATATGGTATATGGTTACAATGCAGAGTGCAGCAGATAGTATGCAGGCTTGCAACTACTGGTTATGACAATAGCAAGGTCAGGTATTGGCATCTGTTTATAATCTTTCGTGCAGCTAGTATAGTCCTTCACAATTCACTGGGATAAATGTTCAGTTGATTTATGATCAAATTATATGCATGGTTGAATGGATTGATGACTCCAGGTTAAAAGTGACACACCTAATGTTCGTGCAAAGGAGATCTGCGAGTATATTTGCATGCAAAGCGATCACGCAACGTAATACGTTTTATTAATAGGACATTAAATAATAATCGAATCGGATCAGCTTCAAACGTTCTATAGATCTTGCAAATAAAAAAGCGGGGGAAATTAAAGGATGCACCGTACACCGAACTGACTGATCCCCGCCATATAAATCTAGTCCCTCGTATATATGCTCTGAACAGACAATTTGCATGTCTGCGACATGAATTAATTAATCAACGATGACCATACTATAAACTTTACACGCCAGCTGGCGTGGTCACAAATTTCAGATAGAAAGCCGTTTATAATTAGTTGTTCTCAAATGCAGACCGCCTGCATAAGTGACATGTTACCTAAGTTGCTGTAGCGGACCCGTGGGGTTGGACAAATTTGAACGGTTATGAAGCATCAAATTAGAATCGGAGCGCCACTTCGGTGAATCGCGGTCTCAGTTCTTGTATTTCGAACACCTCCCGCCCCCCCCCCCCCCCCCCCCCCCCCCCCCCCCCCCCCCCCCCGTTTTTGTACTCAACCAGGGCTCCACGAACCCCGGCCCCTTACCAAATACGGCATGGATCCGCCCCTGCCAAGCGGGGATGTGGCCAGTAAGTTTGTGAACATTTAGCGAGTTAATAAACCTAACTATAATTATTCTGTTTAAAGCTTCATGTAATGGTACATACATGTAGCCGGCCGTGTTTCTGTTATGACGACCATTTATTCAATAATGGTCAAAATGGCGGCGCCAGTACCGAACATTGTTCAAAGGCTCCCCGAACTAGAAAAATCTATGTAATGGAAAAAATAAATGGCATGAAAACATGAACCAATGTGCTGCAAATCATAATAAAGGGTGGCAACTCAATTTTTCGTTAAGATACAATTAAAAAAAACAGTGGAATACAGTAATTAGGTCAGAAACATTGATTTTGTGTACATATTAATGGGAAGCTATGTTTTGCTTTTCCGAACTGAATCTTCAATGTAATAGTATAAATATTTTTGCACAGTTTGCACCTTACAACCTTTCTACACGTAAAATGAGGTGGCAAATGTTTTATAACTTGCGGTTAGTTAATTAAATTCAAGAGTAACCATTTTTCATACATTTAAATAGGTGTAAGTCTAACTTTGTTTTGAATACATCCGAACCATTAGTACTTATAAATTCAACACAAATTCAAACCACACTACCCCTATGTACTAGCAATGGAACACGTGCTATAGGATGTCTTTTTGAACACCATCACTTTCCTGGTGACCGCTGATTTCTGCATATGATAGGTCGTAGCTGCATAGTTCATAAGATGCTATCTGTGGTAGCTGTACTGGAAACTGCTAAGGAATCGCCTGCGTGTAAGCGTATCAGTGCACATGCCTAGCCTACG
The DNA here is from genome assembly GCA_013339895.1 of Ephydatia muelleri. Classification (NCBI taxonomy): domain Eukaryota; kingdom Metazoa; phylum Porifera; class Demospongiae; order Spongillida; family Spongillidae; genus Ephydatia; species Ephydatia muelleri. Next base: position 430 of record JABACO010000615.1, on the reverse strand, counting down.
CGCCTCATTCATCGAGCTGCAAGCAGGCTAAACGAACACTATATAAACAACCCACCACTACTTAAATAATATGGGTCAAAAGTGTCCATTACGACGTCGTGTATAAATTATAGTAATAGCCTTCACCATAACACATTAGTAGTGTGCTAGGATGGGTGGGGCAGGAGGCTAGCAGGCCCGTAAGGGGGATCGACCGATACGCCCTATCGTGCACTTCCCCGCTCTTTTCATATCGGGCCCGAAACGCCCTCTTACCCCCTTAAGTCTCGCAGTCCCGCCGCGCCAGATCAGATCAGATCAGATTAACTTAATACATACCAGATAATTACCTCTGACAGAAAATTATACATGGGGATATGGATATTGTTGCATATTTATTCGCCATTATTTCTGTTCAATTAATAATTGAACAATTCCGGCAGATGACGCA
>JABACO010000614.1:0-26900 GCA_013339895.1 Ephydatia muelleri | reverse complement strand
CTGGTGCAGAATTAGGTAAACCAAAACATGAAACCTCGTAAGTAGTAACACTTAAAATTGTATGTCAGTTAGAACCAATTAGTTGCACAATGTGTGAAATGTTGCATCAGGGTTGGAGAACCTGTGTCTGCCAGGTGCACTTTATTATCCGCACACGAGCTTGTTTACCATGATGTGGTCCTTAATCGAATATATAGTAGTGCTCCACACCTATGTCACAGCACAATGTATATGTGGCATACTGTTAACATGCAATAACCGGCATTGCAGTGTAGTGTAGGCCAACGTGCACATCCAAGTGCATATACTAACTTATTTACAGTTGTGCATAATAAATAATTACCGCCGTATCGTATCTATTTTAAAATCCTATATAGCTATATTACTCTCCACCAATGAATTACTGCTTTTGCGGGGAAATGCAAAACAAAAATTGCACAGTGGCAGATCCATGTATTCATGCCATACAACCATCACACGCCGCTGTAAAACAGAACTGAGAAGTGTTTGACCATTCTTACACCTCTCTGATACACCACATTCCCATACATGGACATATACAGTAACACATGTTTAAACAGGCGCTTGCACTGGCGCAGCTTTACTTGCATGGTGCCATGCACCACTAGTGTAGTGGTGGGCATTATCATGGTCAGGTGCTCACTACTGAGTAAATTTGATTTTATTTAAAACTGTGACTACTATGTTACTCATTATGATTTAGATAAGAATATGAGAACCGCGTAATTCCAAACCCGGCTGCCTATATTATGTAAAGCGACCATTCAGCTTGACGGTTGTAATTGATGATTAAAATGAAAATGCTATGTGACTATATACACGAGCATGGCCTACCTAAATGTGACAAGCACCTTGCGTATTATTTACGGGTGGGTGATGCTTGTACCTTTCGATCGTAAAGCGGCTGAACGTGGCGAAAATTCGTCTCCAACTCGTGACCTAAGGAGTCCTTGATTTGACGGAATTTTTGCAGAGTAGCCGTTGGGATCTTGACGGGGTTCTTGAGCACATACCACATGACGACTTCTGAGCACGGAGGTGTCGTGAGAGAACCTTCGTAGTGATAGTAAGATCCGCATCTTCGGGTAAGAATTCCTTGTAGTTAACGTCGCTAAGTGGTGAAGTCGCTTCGTACTCCCTTGGAAATTTGAGCTGTTTCCATGCTCCCGTTGGTTCAACAGGATCTTCTTGGCAAAAGACGCCCAGCACCGCATAGGAGTCGCCTTTTGGTGCCTTTGGATCTGCGCCTTCTTTTAAGTGAACAAAGTGTATCTCCGCCTCGTACTGTTTGCCGTTCAGGGTATGTTCGGAGCCTTCTCCGGACTTTCGTCCCCAGTGGATGTGAAATTGATGAAGTGCGTACGTTCCCTTGTGATTAATGAATTTTCCATCGTGAGTCGCCGGGCTGAAGTTAATGCTGTGGCCGTTATTCTTCGCCTGGCCGCTGGAGAACGTTCCCCAGTGTTCATACTTCAAAGGAACCAGATGTTGTGATTTCGCAGCCTGCGCGTCGTAAATGGCGACCGGCGACTGACGTTTTCCACTGCTCTGAGAACCAGCAACGTGTTTCCACGCTTCTTGGTCGCTGTAATTCCAGTGGCTGTGCCCACTCATGTTTCAATATAATAAAATGATATCCAACGGATTTGTAGCTTATGTGTATACCACGGCGTCACTTGCATGTGTTTTTTAGCGACGAGTGGAAGTATACGTCACGGGCCGGAAGTTATCGAGCTGAGGCTCCCGGGCACTGAGATGCAATGACTACGACATACGATGAGTTGTATAGGTACATGTAGTATAGTCCAGTGTGTAGCCTTGTTATGAGTCATTTGGAAATTTACGGGATAGCCCGCAACAATGTCTCAGTTCTCAAAAAGTACAAATTCGCATGTTGCCTTACAAAGTTAGAACACTATATATGCATATCCTAACTCGGAGGGCGGGAGAAAGAGTGAAGAGGAGGGGAGAGGAGAGGAGGGGAGGGAGGGGAGCTCTGTATAATAAGGAGTAGATCCCGAACTCTTATCAAGGTACTGTTTGATACGTGCATTCTCTATATGTCTCGGGATCAAGGATAATGAACGTTTGTGCCTATTAGTAATTATCGCGGGAAAATCTATATCATGTGTCATGTGACCGCTCTGTAATCTGAAATACGTCAGTGTTAAATTAATACACGTTGGCGTGTAGCTTTTACTGAAATATCCGATGAAATCCTTTAACTGCGATCTTAAAGTAGACATGAACCAAGATGAATGTTTTCCATCACTTCGTATTCTTGCACTACGGCCGGACGACTTGAACGTATCTTTCACTGGAGGAGAAAGTAGTTTAGGAACAGATGGTGGATGCGTACTGTACTGAAGCATAAAACACGCAGTTAATTAATTTTCTGAGGGGTTTATCAGTGGCGTGGTGGCTATTATTGGCTGGGGGGTGCACTCGCATATTTTGCCGCCCGACCCCCCCCCCCCCCCCCCCCCCCCGACCCCCCGGCGCAAACCAGCGCAAGCTACGCTCGTACGTATGAGTGAATCATAATCAAATATGTAAGTACATGCGTGCGCATGCGCTAAACTGTAGCAATCAGTGCACGTGCGATGAACGACCAAGGATTATTAACAGTTAATAACAATATGATGTACGACTACGGTTAAAATAGTTATTGTTTTTTGTTAAATCTTTATTATGAATTATCAGATCCTCAACGATAATTGTCCCGACAAATTAATTGGCAATTGATTGTTCATCACACGATGTCATCAAAGCGATCCAAAGGTTCAGGAGCATCGTTTCGTAAAGCAAAACGCTTAAAGAATCTAGCTGCGGACAGTGAGATATGTAGCAAGATAACATCTTTTTTCACCGCTGTTGCTCCAAATGCTACACCACAACAGCAACGTTGCCAGTGACTAGTAGTCTCGTTCCCAGACCCTCGTACACAGCAGCGGATGGATTACATCACCGCTACGTGAAAAGAGTGTATATTGCGAATGCATATCAGGCTGGGGACGAGACTAAGTGACTAGCGCGAGTGCAGCGAAGCTTTTCGGTTTTTAAGCGACTTAAGACTTACCTCCGAACGACAATGGGAGAAGTACGCTTAAGTGGTCTTGCTCATATGCATGTTCAATACTCCCAACCAATTGACGTTGAAGCGGTTATAAACCACTTCGCTACCACAGGCCGTGCGAGGCGCTTAAACTTTATTGTCTGATTGTTGCCGTAGTGTTTCACTACCACAGTAGCACTAAAGCATGTGTGTGCATTGTATCTCTGCATCAACTGATCAAGTTTATCATTATTGTATTAATTGCTGTCGATCATATTTCATAAAATCATGCGTGTACGGTAAAAAAATAATTAAGTTATGTATAGCGTGCATGGATGCGTGAAAGGTTAATTTATGGCGAGCCCCAGAGTTCCAGACCCAGTGTGACGCGGAAGGTAGGGGGACCGTGGGGGGGAGAAGAGCGCGCTCCACAATATGCCGCCCCTCCAATATAACCGCCCCCCCCCCATTGCCTTATTCCTGTATCCGCCACTGATTGTTACATCACGGCCATATATTTTGTGGACAGTAGGTTTATAACCCTGAAATGATTACGTATTCCCTTAGACAACCAGAGCCAAGAAACATGAGCCTCCTGTACAAAACAGGAATTATTCCAGCGCCATTAAAACTTCGAAACAAAAGAAGCATCATCTTTCTACATACACTGCGTTTCTTGTGTCACAGCTACGGCAAGTTATGGCTCCTGAAAGCGGGTAACCCTCGACGTACCTGTCCACTTTGAAGTAATGCTCCCGACCCGTAGAAAGTTTTGATTCAAGCTAAATCTTAGAGATATAACTGATTCAATTATCTGCTTGTAGCCGACTTTTTGGGAGCTAGAGATATGTATTGCGGAAATATCCGGTATCAAAATTTTACTCTTTTGTGGAGGGATCGCGCTGCCACGTTTTGTGGAGCTATTGAAAGCAGGTGCTCCTTCATAATCAAGGACAGTCTTTCGACTGGTCATGTACCGAATGGTACGTACATTGCAAGGAGTTTAACCTGGCATAGATGGATTCTGCTCCTTACTCCCCCAGAAGACCAAATCCGTTCTTTTTGCCCATGGCACTGTATGTTCTTCCAGCATGTGCATTTTTAATGTTATAGAGCAGTCTGGGAAGGAACTCCTAAAGTGCTCCATGAGCTGGGCCGTTATAGTTTCTATTGGGTTATTTCATACATGTACTTGTACATGTATGCACGTCTAGCTCCTTGCATTGTGCCTCTTCAATGAAATTGTTATCATATATTTGGTGGCACTGGCCTAGCAGGGTGAAGATGTTTGTAAACTTCATGCATGCCTCCGTTGCTGGCCAGTGTTATTAGTGTAGGGCACTTAGTTGTTGCAACCTCTACCATGGAGGTGCACAAACGCTTGATGTTTGCTGGCTAAATAGTGTATGAGTTACAACAACTGAACTAAATTTAGATGATTCTAACCTGTAGTGTCTTGTGAATGTGGTTACCAACAAAACACCACCAAAGTATTGCTGCCGCTGCACATTGAAGGATTGGAGGGCTTCATCCAATCCCTTCACAAATGGACCATCTTGAAGGGCAAACTGGTCTTAGCTATTTCCATTTGGTGTTCTAATCATTTAAATCAGTGTTTGTTTAATCCTTACCATTTTCTCCACAGACTGCCTCCTCTCCAGGGCATGCCTGATAAGGATATTCATAACAGGGCTGTCCTCCCCACATGCCACCACTACATGTACGTAAAAGCTGCCTAGGAGTCTTGGGCTTCAGCCAGTTTAGCCTTGTGGCCACCTGCAGCTTGTGCAGCTCTTCAGCGTACTTTGTGAATGAGGATGAGCTGCTGCTTTCTTCCTGGTATGTGTACGCCAGCTGCAAGTCAAACTGGTGGCAAGTGTCCTCCAGCAGCCTGAACGGCTTCATGAAAACACCCTGCAGCCTGGTATATAGCCTAAGAAGTGGCCACACACTGTGCATCGCTCTTCGACTTTCTTGCGTGTATCTCCATTCTAAAATACTGAAATTATTCATAAAAACTCCTGCCTTATTCTGGGGTTAAAAAAAAAGTCGGCTATTTATGAGCAATATGTATATACTCTCCTATGTGTAATCATTATATTACTCGCTTACAGATTTCTACGGGTCGGTTGGTCCACAAAGACCGCTCAAGTACACCCCATCTTTTCCCGCCAAAGTTACATTGATGTGGAAACGGGCTGCGCAGAACCATTCATAATAAATGTAGTCCTTGTGCAATTATGGCTTAGGTATAGAGAGGTTGCAGTGTCATCCCGGGAAGAGCGGTGGCCATGTTTTTTGGTATCTCCAGGTCTGTTACAGAATGTTTCCAATCTGTAACAGATTATTTACAACCTGTAACAGAACTCGGGACACCAAAAAACATGGCCGTCGCTCTTCCCGGGATGACACTGCAACCTCTCTATAGTGTTTTCATGAGCATTTTCTCTCCTCGGAATGTCATAAGATGAGTATGATATGTGCTCGCAAAAACAGATATCATATAATGAGATGCGGCTAGATATTATTTTGGTGGCTCATACTAAATTACGGTATCGCTTAATTATCCACACACACACACACACACACACACACACACACCACATACTTATGTAAACTACACTGTTCACAGTTGAGAATATATTACTGTCACTAATAATGAATCCCCACGTGTACAGACAAATCAGGTTAAATATCCCTCTCCCCATGCCACACCCACATCTCGAACATTCTAGGCTGTTCTTAATCACGTGAGTCCTAATTGCACTACACTTATATAAAAATTCAGTATAGCGGGCCATAACCGCCTGAAAGAGCAAGTGCAATTTTTAATTGGAAATGCTAAAAATTCAATCCACAGTTGAAGCAAGGTGTATCTTTCATATACTTGTATACTGACTTTTTACCAGGGTATACTGAAAGCTACATGTATGCAATGTTACAAACTTCATGTTCTTTATTATGGGTCTGTACTTGGCAGGTGTCTTCTGCTGCAGAACCCTGCAAGAACACAAAGCACCGGGACTTTTACATAATGCATGTGTGCGTTCATTTGGCCGGATACAATGTGCTCTCCTAAACGTTGGGCTACAGCTGTATACTCACCGTTTCAACTTGATCGAGAGGACCAACCTGGACAGGCTCTTCTTCCGTCTGCATCGCAGCGTCACGCGTAACAGTTACTGTACATTCTCTCTGTAATTGATAAGGCGTGTAGCTCACAAGCGGCCACTGCACTGCATGGCATATTTATAAACACTATTGCACTCACTGGACAGAAGAAGACCGCCACGCAAGGTTTTGTAAGCCAAACGAGTGCTTTTTTCTGTTAGAAATTGAAAAAAGGATGGAAAAAAACTTAATTGCCATGCCGGATTGGTCTCGGCTTTCATACAAGCTCACACAGCACGCAAGTACACACACACACACACACACACACACACACCACACACACGCACGCACACGCACACACACACACACACACACACACACACACACAGTGACACACACCTGCACAGTGGCGAGGTATAGCCATGCATACACTGCAGGAGGCAAGCCTGGCACATCTTGTGTACCCGGTTTTATTATGCGTCGTACGGTGAAATATCGATTCTTTGGCTATCAACGGTGCTTCGTTTCTTTACTGCTTCCCAACGAGGAGGCGAATGGGATTTCTGAATTGACATGTTGATCGAATTTTTGGGGAACTGAACTTTTGCAGTGTCTTACTTCGTCTCCTGAGACATGTATGGATATGGCATGCACCCATGCGTCTTGTACAAGAACGTCTTTCTTTTAGTCTCACGGTCCTACCTTTAGAAGATGTACTGAAGAAACTTCGTGTCTCCCCCTTCATGAGTGCATTGTGCGTCAAATACCAACCTGCATGCGGGCACTTTATGATTAAGTTGAGGGCTTGAGGCTCATGCGCATTGGAAAAATAATTTCAGGAGTCGTTCATAAACGACAAATGCTTGAAGCTGGTGGTAATTTACTGGGATCCCTTTATGTATTACATGTAGATAAATATCCTTTCATAACAGTACTCTTTCTTCGAGTCTTTGTGACGTTGATCGAAAATGCAATGACCATGGCACCGAACTATTGAACGTTTATCCAGAGACGCTGAATTTGTTAGGTCGTCAACTGCTTCTTATTATTGAGTCTACTCTATCTCCCTGTTATGAACTCCCGCTGGCAGTGTGGTAAGAAACGTACTGTAAGTCGTACTCCAGACTCCGACCCACTCACACGAAATGGGCTTAGAGCAGCTTTGGTGTGTGTGTGTAGGGGCCGGGGGGGGGGGGGGGGGGGCCTGCCTATGATGAATCTGACGTTCTATTAAACCACCAAAAATCAAAGTGGCACTCGATGGCCGAGTGTACATATAAATGCAAGGACGTTTAAAAAATAATTATGTTTTTGCGATTGATACAAGGACTATACGAATGAATCATTTTCATGCACCCCGGCGGGTGAAGGAAAGACATTGCTATTCTAATATGAAATTATACAATGCCTTCTCATTTTGCTACAGGCAAAGGCGCTTTTTGTGATGAAGAACGAAGGTTGTGTCGCTATGCCTGGTAAGAGACATGCCATGATAATCATACTTATAAATAATAAGTTACTAGCAAAGAGAAGCTACGTCAGTGCGAGACACGATACGAAAACTGTCGACAGATACTACAGACGTCCTGGCAAATGGCACGGAGCCTATTTCTTCTACTGGAGCGGTACGCCACATTGCTTGCATTCGTTGTATGGTGTGTGTAATTCGGATACTAGCTTAGTCAGTATATGATGCTTAGACAAGCGCTCAGCCAGTACACTCACGCCTATATAGCCTAAAAAGGTCGCAAAGACATTTATGCAGTTCATGCCAATCTGTAGAGTGTTTTTGAAGACAATCGTAATACTGAAGGGAGTGACGTTCACGTATATCAAAGTCAAGGAGGCAAACAGGCAAGGCGGTACCACAAGATGCTGATGCAGGCAACGAACTATGTTTTGAGGAGATTGGCAAAGAATGTGCCAATGTTACAACTGATACAACTGAGCAGTGTATGAAATTTGACCTCAACAGCAACTATGCTGGCCAATGTGACACTGCTATTGATAGCAAGGATAGTAACAGCAGTGAGTGTGAAACTACATACAAAATTGCCTACATGAGTTGTGATGAGAGTGAATGCAAAGAATCTGCCAAGAAAGCCATTACAAAGAGGTGATTGAAGGCGAATTTCAGATAAGGAACGAGAACGAAGGATGCAATTTGCTGAAGAAAGCATCGGAGATTGCTTCCTTCACAAAACTGCACAGTGATATGGTGGGAGCAGCTGACCAGTCTCTGTCAGCTGTGGGAGCAAAAATCCCCAACTTTATCCATTTCAGAAGACCGGAAAGAAGAAGGTAAACCTTCATGCTTATTCACCAGCCATTCTGTGATTACATATATGCATGTGTAACTACAGCTAAAAGTGCGTTGGTGTTATAATTAAGAGAATACTATACCCGAATGTTGTGTTTTTTCATGCATATGATGATATGAAGGTGGTAGTGCAAGGGTAGTATCTTTTGTTGCTTTGAACAAGGTGAAGGACCACACATTGAACCACCGATTGGAACCTGGTGTTTGTATTGACTGATTGGAACTTCATTCCCTACATGTGTAGTCCTTGGTCAGATTCGCACCACAGTGTGTCAGGCTCATGCTCAGCTGTTGATGAGACAGAAACTGAAGCAGTACATTGGCCTTGTTGGACAGGCTGAACATGGTGAACAACCAACCAAAGTGGAAGACCTCCAGGGATTTGGGGGACATGGTCTACTTTCAAGTGGAAGATATCTTGAAGAAGTTTCAGGGATTGAAAGATCTGGAAAAGAACATTTGGAAAGTTGTGTCTGAATTGGAAGCTTTTCCAAAGACAACAAAAGTAAGCTAAATTTTCACATTTTGAAAAAACTTGACATACATACAATGGCATAGGTTATGAATGTTCCAAACCCAATGCACCCTCTGGTGATTCCAATGCCAAGCCACAATCTGAGTTCTCTTTGTTACAGCAATTCAGCTGTCACAGGTGGAGATATTCAAATCAGCATTTTGTATCATCATACATTTGCCTCAAATTGAACCTTTGTAATGCATTTATTCAAGCCCAAGATGCATCAGTTCTAAAGAGTAACGCACAATCAGAACCAGACCATGCACTGAAATCTAAACAACATCAACTTCTTTGACATTTAAACAGCAAGCAATTCTGGTATTTCGAAGTTTTAATTTGAAAATAGAAATGTGTCCTTCTACAGAAAAAGAACTACAATGACGAGAAACAGAAAGTGTAATCACTTGAAACTGCATATGCCAATACTGGTCAATGTGCTAGCCATTCTACATGGAAAATTTAATCTTGTGCATAGTAGCACTGTGTTGTAAAGTCATCCATATCAAAGGTTTATTCCAGCAATTTATTCATAATGCAGGGTTCCAGCTAGTTCTTTCCATGTAGCTTTTGATTTGTATCAATCTGGATACCATATACTGCTTTGCATAAGGAGATACATGTACATTATGATGACCTGAAGTTGGATTCATAATGAATAACCTCTGCATATGTATGTAGTAATGATAAAATGAATGTATACACTGCACATGCAATGCAGCCACCTAAATTGAAACTTTTAATTAATGCATGTTCCTATGATCTACAAACAGCAGAAATGAAATTTATGCCACAAATGTTAACAAAAACTGTACTATCTTGCATGCATTTATTATTATGTTCTTTTTAATTTCATATTATAATGAGGATTCACAAATGCATCCTTGGATAATATCGCCATGCAATATAAAGCATAGGTATGCATGCAATCTGTGCCGTTGATCCAACTGGCTTATCACACCTTCCAAGTGTGATGGCTGCAGGGCCAGGTAGTGCAGACATGCTTTACGAGGTTTGAATACCCTGCAGTTTCAGTAATGCAATTGTAGTGCTAAACTTAATCTATTTAACTAAAATAAAAACAGTTAAAAAAAATCTAACAGCAGGTACGTGTGAACTAAAATACAGTGCAATTCAAAACTACAGTGTTAATCTGCAGGCTGATTTGGCGCTTCATTACTCAAGCTTTCAAGCATTCATCCCGGATGCCATTTCTTTTGAGTACACGTCAACATAGAAGTGGTACAGGTTGTCCCGCCACTCTCCTGGTGCCTTGGCAGCAAAATAATTCACCACATCGTGCGGGATCCAACCTCCGAAATCATTCTGAAGCAGAATGGTCACCCTGGTAGACTTTGGATCCTGAGGGTCTGGACGGATAATGGTGCTCGATAGAATGGTCGATGCTCTATTCAAGGGAAGGGTACCATGCATGCATCATATCATTTCCTTTGGAATTAGATGCCATCGCGTACCGCACCACTCCATGTTTAGGTTCAACTTTCCCGGGAGCATTGTGGTAAACAATGTAAGTTGTGTTGGTGCTTTCATCCCTCTTCTCTGCCACGTACTGAACAAGGTCTCTGTTCTGTATTCCAGGTGGCATGTGGACCAACCTGCCAAAATAAACATCTATACTGACATCCATGAAGGACATACCCTTACCCAACACAGCAAAGGCTAAGATCCCCAAATCTCAAATCAAAGGCTAAAGAAGATTGATCCCCAAATTACAAAGCTTATAGTCATAAGACACTACCTGTACAGCATGTTTTATGGCTTCAGAATTGCAATTCATTATTCGATCTGCATTCCGACAGGGCGCCAGTAAATTTCACTCCGGCTTACCAGTACACAAGCCTATAGGTAGGATGTTCTTCAAGAATGTTGATTTCAGGGAAATGCTTTTCCCATCTCTTTCTCAGGCTGAGGTCGTGAACCAATTTGTAGGCTGCATGTAAAAACAGGGGCATAAGATAATATTCCGCGCTCAGTGTCGTCAGCGTCATTCAGCGAGGGCACAAGCTCATCGCAATGTACAAACGGACAAAAAAATAGAGTCTAACGTTCATCCATTCTTTATTCATCCCCAGCAGAGTGAATAGTATTTATGATTGTAATAAATGGGACCGTTTCAGCGAAAAGGAACCTATAAAATTTCCAGTACGCGCAATAGAAATGTAACGCTTGCGTTGAAATGTATGGCTAATTAAAAATTCAGTGCCTTACAACTCCATAACAGATACTCCGATTCTCAGTGCAATGTGTAGAGGTATAGAAGTAATTTCAGACTTCTAGAATATCAAGGAAATCTGCGTTAGGTCGGAAACGATCCCAAATACTATTTTATTATTTTATAGGCATGCGCAATAAATAATTTTAAAATTAAAAAGTAAAATTTCTCTATCGAGAAAGTGATTTGTTCAGTTAGATGTAGGATTGGTGGTAGAAAAAGCAAAGAAACGAGGTACAGTACTGTTACAGTGGGGTTTGATTGGATTCTACAATAAACAGTCCTACTTTTTGCAAATAAAGAAGCCTATTTGCAAAATGTAGGACTGTTTATTGTAGAATTCAATCAAACCCCACTGTAACAGTACTGTACCTTGTTTCCTTGCTATTTCTACCACCAATCCTACATCTAACTGACTTTCTCGATCAGTAGAGAAGTTTTTTATTTACTTGTTCCCCTAATTTTTTTCTCCTCCCAGGAGTATTGATAGGGATTGGTTCAAAACAGGAGTGCTGAATATTTCGTTGTTCAAGCTTACTACAGATTGGGTTCGGTGACTTCGTTGTAATGTCGCACTCTTGGATTCTGAGTATCTTGTTGGCCCGCTTGGCCTCGGGACCTTCTTCGTACTGCTCGATACTTTGTCGTCTTCGGTTCTTTTAAACTAAGAGTTCACCTTGATACCGAGCCTTGCTGTTCACCTCTGCATGCGTGGTGACGTCATACGCGTGCGAAACGTGCAGCTAGGCAACCATTGGCACATGCTTTACTTTACGAGAGGATCGATTTCTCCAACTGGGAAAAACGTTTATAGCATGACATTGCCAGTGGTTATTGTGTGTATAGAGACGGCCGTAAACGAATGATTGTTACCAACAGGGTCTATGCAAAAGTTAAATAGGTATATATTACAGCCTTCATGTAGGGGGGGGGGGGGGGGGGGGGGGGGGAGATGCAGCGCATGATAAGGTCTTCGAACCTGACACTACACACTCAGCGCACATACACGGCTATCGACAACATCACTATGTACGTACATTCAGCGTTGCTACCAACGCATCTTAAGTATACGCACGCGTACAACCATATATGCACCCACACACATACAAAGCGCTACCAGCTACATACATTCGTATTGCTCAATTAGAAACATTATATACAAATGATCATCTCTGGCTCGAAAGAGTTGCGTCAATCACACGCCATGCATGCGGTACATACAGTACGAACGTATTCTGATACAATGCATGAAAAATGATAAACATGTTACAATTCCGCGTATAATCAGTTAAAGGCACGTTTGGAAGTAAAATGCTACAATTTGATGTTTATTTGGTCTTCGTATGATGTTCCTATCGCGAGTTACACGCGATGAAGTGAAGGAGACACAGGGAAAAAAAGCGTCGAATCATTTAGAAATCATTGCGTGATTGAACAGAAATCACACGAAAATCAATAGAAGCGTGTGATTTTGTGTGATTTTCTGTTCAATCACGCAATGATTTCTAAATGATTCGACGCTTTTTTTCCCTGTGAGAACCTATTAAATGGCGAATTTGAGTTGTCACTCCACTAAAACGGCACTGTGCATGCAACGAAGTATACGTTGTATGTACATTATCTATCGTGTCTATAGTGCGAGCTGGCGAGTAAAAGCAACGCTTCGTTATCGTTTTACAACGCTCGAACGAAAACCACGCCCACGAAGCCAATCCTATATAGAGGAGTTGCATGTGACGTCGCGCGCGTCTTACATCACTAAGTATGTTACTATAAATATGCGCTGCGTGGGTACGAGATAAACAATAACCGGACGGGAACAATAGAAGGCGGCAGCATTCGCTCACGTGGTACATATTTATAGCGTGCCGTATACATAAATAGCAGCATACATATGATGTAACTAAACAATGCAAGGCGCGCGTGACGTCAATGCAAACCCACAGGCGCTTACTGTCATCTGGTGTGATGCCAGGCAAGTGTAAATAGCCCTGGAAAATAGAAGGTGCCAAATAACTCTACAGGTATTCCACGCATTTGCAAGGCTGCACAAGGGCTGTACCTTAACAAGATGGGTCGACTCGTGCTCGCATCGCTTCTTCCACACCTCACAAAACTCGGATTGACTGCACAACGACCATCCCTCGTCCTTGCTTTTAGAGCTTTCCAACTTCAAGATAACTTCTAAATCTGAAAGTAAACATTGCACGAAGCGCTAAGCATCAGTTGACTGACTATGTATGTACAAGTGAAAACTGAACCACTCAACAACTTGGGCTGTCTCTCATTAGATTTTCTATTTTTTAACTGCAACTCACCTTTATCGCTGAAGACAAAATCTGCCATTTCAGTGCTTGGGACCGGCTTGTGAGGTGAGGTCGATGTATAGGCCTATAAGAATGTCCGACATACAGGATGTCCGGTGTCAATTCAATATTTAATTTCTTGACTTAAACCATAGATTAAAAAGAATTCTTTAATCTATGCTTAAACATAAGCATACATCAAACAGGACACAAATAAGGTATCCCCTTTTAAGAAAACTAAAATAAGATCAGATTTATCGATAAGCATTCGTAAGATAGCGATGTCCACCGAAACAAGACTTTGTATATAGAGATAGCGAAACACAATGGCCGAGTCTGTAAAAGAGACGAAGACGAACTCCGCGCCTGTGTAATGGCATTCACGCACGGTGTAAGAATTGCTCTTGTCTGGATTGCGTTGTGGTCGTAACTGCCGTCAGAGTCTATATATTATCTCTGCTGCCGTGCCGCGAGATTTGAAAATTGCTCGAACGTGGACAACGGTGTGCAATTGTCACTATCAACACCCGAAAAACATTGTGAAGCCTATGGAACGCCACCGCAGTTGAAAAAATTATCACCGCTCCCCAGTTCTGTTATTGCCGTCGTATGTTGAAGTGCAGAATCCATGGGGGGGTTTTGGGGGGGGGTTTTGTTTGTGGGGCAGTATTAATGGAGAAATTTTTCCTCAATCAGTAATTGTTCATGGGAGACACAACCTATTCAAGGTCCCGTCAGGCAAGTGAAAAGAAATATTTTTGTTGATGAAATGTGTCGACTCGTTCGTGCCTATGCTGATAGCAGTGCCGTGGAGTCCATTGCTCGTTATTAATGCCTGCTTTGCTTCTTCAAAATTCAAACCACATGAGATACAACAGTTGATGCTTGAGAGACGCCTAAAGCGGCCTTCTCCATAAAGCCAGAAGCACGTACTATTCAATTGAGATTACCCCCTGCATCTAACTAAGCCACATGCACAAAGAGCAGTGAGAAACTGGCAAGGTCATTCTCTCAGCTCATGATTTAGGAGAGTTAAATCAGACCTTCGACTACTTAGTGATCACTTGATGCATCTATACCTGGAGGAAGTTACAAGCAAACTATACATGGTGTCCTCTTGGAGAAACATCCTGTTCCTTTTGCCGTTACTCATTCTACAATCCTTACACCAAACCCTGACTCATGTGTCCCTTGTCAAGTCTTATTTGATGCTATTGATGGTCCCTTCATACATTCTGTTGTACTCAAGATGGATAGTAGTGCTGGGCCCTTTGGATTAGATGCTGCAGGTTGGAAACATTTATGCACTTCCTGTCACGCTCACTCAAATAATCTGTGTGATTCCATTGCGATCCTCATGTGATGTTTTGCAACTGAATATGTTGATCCGAAAGGCATTGGAGCATTTCTTGCCTGTCAGCTCATTGCCCTTGACAAGTGCTCTGGTATTGTCAAGACCAGGATATGCATGGTTAGACTGAAAGCCAAGAAGCAGCAATGTTTGAAGAAACAGGCACCTATTTGTAGAAGCATCAAACAACAACTGAAACTGCTTATTTTGTTATGATAATTTTAGTCATGAACTACACTGCCTAAGACTAAGGTGCTTAGTCTTGATTATATGGGTTCAGAGCCACCACGTGCCTCTGCTCAAGATAGCAGTGCCCTTGCATTTGAGGACCAGGTTAAACCTACTGTACAGCATGAAGGTGGCCTGAGATTTGGTGTTATTAAGCCTGGCAGCTAGGCATGAGGCAAGGCGACAGAGCTGTACTCTGGCTTCAGCTCCCCAGCATCCATAGGTCTCAAACAGCCAATGGTATGCATGCCAACCTAGCTCCGAGCATTTGGCATCATTGGAAGCATGTTTTCTCTGTTCTGAAATCTGAGCTGATGATCCAGCTGTCACACATGCTTCATTGAGAGTGATCGGATTTAGCAGTGATGTGACAGCGAGATCAAAAGCCATTATTAGGATGAGAAAATCAAGGTACAGAATGCACGATACATTTTAAAAAGAAACATTCGTGCACACCTACTGACACAATTTACAATGGCTGCCTTGCAATCATTGCTCTGGCATGCTGCCTATGCACCCAATGAACACATGATTTTGCCTGGTTAGTGTGACCTGATATTCAGTCTGCAAGCGTGGCAAAAACTAGTTTTCTTTCTAATCCTCATCCACTAAATGTTTTCTACTGCCATGGGAATGAACAGAATGTTCTGAAGTATTATTATTATTATTATACGCCTGACTATAGCTCTCCACATAGCAAACATCTATTGCATTCTATTGACTTGTTCAATTGATCTGTATCTACTATTGATGCACTCCACTTTACCACAGTTACAACTTCTAAGCAAACTCAGATGTTATCTTGCAAATTGGACAAATGCAATTTACCTAGTTATTTGCTAATGCTTCACTGCTGGATAGGGCTCGCTTGCTTTCAATCTCCTCGCCTCACTCATCAGCTTGGCTATCTGTCACACCTTCCCTAAGGCTTAACCTTCATCCCGATTTATCTGAGTTTCAAGCTGCCATTAGGTGGTGGGTTAGGGGCTTCATGTGAGTGAAGGTCACCTCTGTCCCACAATGCATGTCCCATTCTTTGGATCATTTTGGTCACCATGCTTTGTCATGAAAAAATTAAATGGCCCTGACATGGTTTCTTGCCACAACAGAATCTGACACACCCTTTCTGGAATTCTGTCAGTGTGCATGCTTGGGTGCACAGCTCGAAGCTGGAAGCAAGTTGGGTCATGAGGCATGGCAAATGCATCCTACCGATATCCTCATTCGTAACTGGGAGTTGGGCAAGCCAGCAGCAACTGATCTTTACATTACACCCCCGCTTAATTACAAAACCCTTCAAGTTGTATGTGTGATACCAGGTTCAGCAGCAATGCAGGCAGAAAAGAGAAAGCACCACAGTAGATGCAAAATGTCGAGAGTTAGGCTGAGTTTGCATTCCTCTGGTGATAGAATCTTATGAATGTTGGGGACCAGAAGCTCAACACAGTCTCTCTAGGCTTGCTGGAAGACAGGCCACTAGACTGAGGCAGCCCAAGTCAATCACAATAAACCAGATCTATGGTAGGTGGAATTTGACTCTGATCAGAGCCAACTCCAGGGCCATTCTGTCTAGAGTATAGAGTATGTGTTTAACTTTGCTGTGTATGTTTATATCACGTATGTATGTAAAAGACAACTGAGGTTTAATTCCCCCCCCCCCCCCCCCCCCCCCCCCCCCCCCACCCCGGCAAAAAAAAAACAGAACAACGATCAGGATTGAATTAATGGTAGAAAATATTCTTTGAAAGAGCTTCAGACTTCAGCATCAGCTAAATCATGTACTCCATATTGACTCTTGTAAGACCGTACGAGACACTGTGTGATTGCAGCAGCTTGATCTTAAGCTCTACAGCATAAAGGAAGGCATTGATATTCACGTGCATTCAAATGAAATTAAAGGTGTCACTCACATTACCATCACCTTTACATACTACCAAGTA
The DNA here is from genome assembly GCA_013339895.1 of Ephydatia muelleri. Classification (NCBI taxonomy): domain Eukaryota; kingdom Metazoa; phylum Porifera; class Demospongiae; order Spongillida; family Spongillidae; genus Ephydatia; species Ephydatia muelleri. The sequence goes on along the minus strand of JABACO010000614.1, from coordinate 9,821 downwards.
GAGAACCCCAGCAAGGGGTAAGTGAAATCTTCACCAATTGCAATCCCACACAAATAAATGGCTGCATTTACCAGTGGGGCAAATTGGCCATCTTGAGAAAAGTACATGAAACTTCTATTTCTTTGTGCATCACTAAAGAGCAAAATGCTCTATTCATTGCATGTTCAGCTTGCACTGTAAAAAGACACTTGAGCACACTGCTGTTACATAACACATAATAATGATATTGCATGAACTGACTATTATTTTGAGATCTTTTTCTTGAATAAATTCACAATATTAGTTTGAATGTATTCAAGGCAAAACATAATTACTAATGTGCTTTAAAGCAGCATTGTGCTGAAGTAACTTTCTACTGACAGTGCAAATTGAACTAGAAATTCATAGAATTTAATTATGAAAAATTTACCATCACACATTTTCCAGGTTCTTTTAATTTCTAAACAGAAGGCACATATTAACCTCATGGAAAAGGAAGTGCAGTCAACATATGGCAAACCAGTGGCCAGTGTTATGCATCAATGGTACTATATTACGGAACGGAAGCACAAATTCGTTTAAGAATAATAACAATCATCAATTTTATCTGGTCACATTGTGGCATCAATGTTTGCTACAAGCTGTTAAGTTTAACAAACCAAAGTACTGTTTGGTTCAAACTTTCACACTACTATTAAATATGCTGAAGTCATTTGATGATAGATTTACTGAGGCAATGTACAACTTATATAGTTTATGGATTAATTTTGACAACCTCACTGCCAGTATGTAAGTTAAGGAGCAAGCAGCTAAGAGAGTGATGGGATTACTGCTCTGGTGCAGCACTCAGTAATGAGACTGGTTTACAATTGGGTTGACTTAAAGCCTTTACTGTAGGCCGCATATCAAATCACTATACATCTTATCAACAGTAAATCAGACCTATACACATCAGCAGAACTGCAAAGCATATGTTATAGGCCCTCTCCTTCATATAGGCCCTCTCCCTCATATAGGCCCTCTCCCTCATATAGGCCCTCACCCTCATATAGGCCCTCTCCCTCATATAGGCCCTCTCCCTCATAACCCATCACTTTGTACAGACCTGAACTGTGCCAAACAGGCAACTGAATATGTGTGATATCAGAGATGCAACACAGCTAGTGCCAATGCATTTGGTTCTGATTAAATCTACATGTATACCTGCCTTAACTCTACGCATGGCCAGTTGCAAAATAAAATTAAGTAAAAAAATTCAAAATAGAGACAGACATTTCATGATTGATGAACTCCCCTGCGGACCTGGTCTGTAAAATAGTATCTGGTATCTGGAGCTGAACTGATCAAAGGACAAAAGTTTGCTTGAATTTTACAAGATGAATACTGAGGGAAGTTAGAATACCTTCCTGAATGTATAGCTAAAATGTAAATAAAATAAAACAGCACCCTACACTGACTTGGAGAATGTCATCAGTGTCTGGAAGGCTTTTTTGATGGAAAAGTTTTAACTGCTGCTTTTAAAGGTTCCAATGACGATTTCATAGCTCAAAGGTCTTTTTCAGCTTTGAGAAGGTTTGAAACGTATCTGAGTTCCAGAAAGAAGTAATGCTATATCCACTAACAACAGGAAGATTTGAAAGAAATTGTTAATTGGTTACGCCCGTACTTTAGAAAACGTTTTGTTGATGGAGCATACTATTATAGTATTATTGCATTAGCTTCGTGCTGAGCCCTAGTATCAGGGCGGTACGACCCTGCATCCCGATCTTGCAAACATCATCTCAATTGTATAGCTTCATTCCAACTATTCGCTCCAATACCTATTTGCACTGGCCTTAAAATGCTGGAGCTTGTTTACGGTAGCCCATTGTTTAGATTTTCGTGCTATTTTAATTATACATGAACGTTGACCTTTTTTGGAGTGTTCAAAAACATGTTTGACTGGTTTGACCGGTTTACCTAGCGACACCACACTCACTATTCGAACTCGAGTGTTTCGGGGGATGGCGGACAAAGGTAACAAAAGCGCTAGTGCTCGCTCGACAAAGGGATAAATTTTCATTACTTATCTCCATCAGACTCTCCAAGAAAGGGACGATTAGACTTCGACAGCGGAGGCAAGTCTTATATCATTATTATTATTATTATTGTGGCTCAAATCACACGGAGCTCAAAATCGCTCTATAGCCCAAACCGCAGCGGCATGTAGCCATCATGCATCTGGTACGCCCATATTGTTCACTTACCCACATAGATGGCCGTCTATCGCCTCCCTTCCGCTTACTACATTGTACCCGTCAACCATGTATACTTTTATATCATCATCCAAGCATTTACCATCGTGCTGCCAAATACGGTCTCCTTATCGTTATATTGTTTGTATAATATCTATTCCATACGCAAGGGGTAGACGGGTCCTGCCGGGCCGGGAGGGTGTGTATCTTAGGTTCAAAGTTCATCTTCATCCGATTTTATTGTTCTTCTTCAGGACGGAATGCCTCCACAGATCATTTCGGCTCGGCAGCAATCGAGGGGTTCAATAAATATAGGGCCCTAGCCGCGTCGGTCTGGATCAAATTCATAGCAGTCATTCACGCGAGGGAGTTCCTGGCTGAAATGTTTTGCGACTTTCCTGCTCGTGGTACGTGCACGGCCCTGCTCATGCACCAGTTAGAATATTGTTAACTTTGTTGAAGAAGGAAAGGGGAGAGGTGGAGTGAAGGTGCGATTGGATGGCCCAATCAGTTGGTTCTACAAATCCTGGCAGTTACTTAAATAAAAGGAATCATGCAAAAATAATTCTTGATGAGAAGTCTATTACAATTCACCATTTTAGGGGTAATGTGTGGTCGTGCTGCACACATTTCATCCTTTGTACTTGAGTTTATCCACTCTAAATTATACATCTGGAGGGTTTTTATTTGTTGTACACACGCACTTTGAATTGGCAGTTTTTCAAGTATTATTGCATGTTGCCATTCAGGTAGACCATACATTTGTACACATACTCCTCTTGCCATTTTTGATCTCTGTTACAGACCATAGGCAATGGAGCAGTGGCCCAGGTCATCCTTGGGGCTACTGCCTCCTCCTTTGACTTTGGCAGCCAGCTGTCCATCACCTCGGCTATGGTCTGGGAGGCATGATTGGTGCATTCATGGCTGGTGGTGTGACTGGAGCCCACATGAACCCTGCCGTGACCCTAGCCATGGCCCTCAGGGGGAAGCTAAACTGGCTAAGGTAAGTAGGTGTGTAAGAATTCTTTACCCCTCCCATCCCTCCCTTCCCTCATCTCCCTCCCTCCTCCCTCCTCCCCTTCCCTCATCTCTCCCTCCTCCCCCTCCCTCCTCCTCTCCCCCTCCCTCCTCCCTCCTCCCCCCCTCCCTCCTCCCCCTCCCTCCTCCCCCTCCCCCTCCCCCTCCCTCCTCCCCCTCCCTCCTCCCCTCCCTCCTCCCTCCTCCCCCTCCCTCCTCCCTCCCTCCCTCCTCCCCCTCCCTCCTCCCCCCTCCCCCCTCCCCTCTCCTCCCCTCCCTCCCTCCTCCCCCTCCCTCCTCTCCCCCCCCTCCTCCCTCCCCCCTCCCCCTCCCTCCTCTTCCCCCTCCCCTCTCCCCTCCCCTCCTCCCTCCTCTTCCCCCTCCCCCCCTCCCTCCTCTTCCCCCTCCCCCTCCCTCCTCCTCCCCCTCCCTCCTCCTCCCCCCCTCCCCCTCCCTCCTCCTCCCCCTCCCTCCTCCTCCCCCTCCCCCTCCCTCCCCCCCCCCTCCCTCCCCCCCCTCCTCCCCCTCCCCTCCCCTCCCTCCCTCCCTCTCTTCCCCTCCCTCCTCCCCTCCCCTCCTCCCCCTCCCTCCACCCCTCCCCTCCCTCCTCCCCTCCCTCCTCTTCCTCCTTCTCCCTCCTCCCTCCCTCCTCTTCCTCCCCTCCCTCCCTCCTCTCCCTCCCTCTTCCACTCCCTACTCGTGTGCTAGGTATGGATGCATGCAAACTCTATCTCACGGGGTTATTAAACTGAATGAACCTACATGTATGCGATTATCATGGAATACAAATACATGGCTGAGTCTCAAATGAGACATGATTCTAACTCTACCTCTTGTAACTCTAATTTGTCCTGGATACTATTGCTGCACTGATGATTCTGTTTAACGCTTTCATTTTAGTTTCATAGACCTTTACTGGTTTCCCTGCTAGTCTGCATCAATGGCTTAAAAGTATACATGTACATTTAACTTGTCCGGCAGTACTACTTGTGCACAGTTTGTAGTTTGTAGTTTGAAATGCGTGTATGTGTGTATTTGTGTGTGTTGTGTGGTGTGTGTGCATGCGTACTATGGGTGTGTGTGCATGTGTGTGCATATGTCTGTGTGGGTGTGCATATGTCTGTGTGGGTGTGCATATGTCTGTTGTGGGTGTGCATATGTCTGTATGGTGTGCATATGTGGGTGTGTTGTGTGCATGTGTGCGTGGGTGCATGCGTGTGTGTGTGTGTGTGTGTGTATCGGTGCATGTGTGTGCATGTGTGTCTCTGTGTGTATGTGTGTATGTGTTGTGTGTGCATGTGGGTGCACGTGTGTATGTGTGTGTTGGGTTGTAGTGTGGTGTGGTATGTGGGCAGGTGGGTGTGTTACCAAATGTTCTGTGCTTCTTTATCTGTGTTCTGCACACCAGGTCATTCCATACTGGGCTGCTCAGTTACTTGGAGCCTTTCTGTCCTCAGTGATGATATTTGGAGTGTACCAAGGTGATCTACGTGCACCCAGAGGGGTAGGGGGGGGGGGGGGGGGGGAGAAGTTGGAAGTGGGGAGAGGTGGGGGAAGGTTGGGGGGGGAGAGGGGAGGAACATGGGCCTCGTAGCATAGAGGCTTTAAACCACTCTATTCAATCCACTCCTCCCTCTGCATCGCTTTTTTCACCCACACCCCCTCACATTAAATGGTTTGCACCAATATTGTACTGATTTGAGCTGTATTCTGACCTCTCAATAGATGCACTGTACGCTGTCGATTGTCACGGATCTGCCCAGTTGTCTGTGAACTGTACAGGAGGAATATTTGCTTCATACCCTCAGCCTTACCTGTCACTCGGCACTGGATTCATGGACCAGGTGGGCACTTGGAGAGCCTTGCCGCATGGGTTACTAGCTTTTGGCGGTGTGGTGGGGTACTTGTATACTTTGTATTGATACATGTAGACATTCGCGGAAGTGTCCATGCACCTATGGTTAGTGAAAATTATGTTCACACGTATTATGGAGCGTGGCCCATGCATGTAATTTGTGTACTCCTCCCCCCCCACACACTCTCATTTAATGCACGCCTACGGGAAAATCATAATGGATTTCACTACTGGAAATTGGAACCTTTCTTTTTCAATGCTTGTTATTTTTTGCCAAGTACCACACTGATTGGAATGCTACCTTGTAAACTAAGTACAATCATTCCTCTACCATTCAAAGCTTAAATCTTTCAGATAGCAAGGCATTTATAGCAGTTCCAATGTACCATGTCTCTCATGGTTATTGCTTGTGACCATGGGCGTGGCACATTGTGGCTTCCATGGTCTTTGAAAGATTTACAATTTGAAGTATGATAGAGGTTCATTGTACTTTGGATTTAAAAGCTAGCATTTGGATCAGTGTGAAAATGTATGTAACAAGCATTGAAAAAAAAGGTTCCAATTTCAAGGGGTAATATTCTTTCCTTGGGGTACCCCATTCGTGCCTGGCTTCCATTTAATCCCTCTTCCCCCTTCTGAATTAGTTCTTTGGCACATTCCTCCTCCTCCTTGGCATCTTTGGGATCACAGATGTGAACAACAATGAGGCCAAGCAGGGCATGAAGCCAGTCCTTGTTGGCATGCTTATCACCGCCGTTGGGCTGTCCTACGGGCTCAACTGCGGCTATTGCCATCAACCCAGCCAGGGGACTTTGCACCTCGTCTGTTCACTGCCATATCCGGATGGGGATGGGACGGTCTTTGTGTGAGTTCAGGGTCAACTTTTTTTTGGCGGGGGGGCTACAAAGTGTTGCATTAGGTATGGTCCTACATTTTGCACATAGACTTTGAGACAAGGAATATCTGTATTATGATGGTTTCATTGTGTAGCATACTATCAAATCGCCTGTACTAGGTCTGTACCTTGTATCCTATCCTACATCTAAGTCACTTCCTTAATAGAAATATTTTCAATTTAATTGTGCACTGCGTGTTAATGCACACAGTTGTTTTACTGCTTTGATTTGTTGTGGGAGTCAGAAAACCCCTCAGCAGATGGACTATTGGTCACCACAGTGTAGATGTGCATTTTTGCAGATAAGCATAAGGTCTTCTATGTACTAGTCGCACGTATATTAAGTAACTGCATACATAATCAAATAAATATCTTACTGATACCTCTATACACACTAATGCTCTGTATTCAAAACGTTTTGTTATTTATGCTTATCTATCTACAGCTGTGAAGAGTGCGCCCACATCAGGCAATGGTGGTGGGTACCCGTCGTTGCACCGCTGGTGGGGGCAGCAACCGCTACCCTCGTCTACTGGCTGCTCATCGAGGTTCTGCATCCGAAGGACAAGACAAAGAAGAACGAAGAAGAGGGCTACATACCTGTACCCACAGCATAATGACCACCATTTGGCTGCATGGTCCTCCCTCATCACAGCTACGTGCGTACCGATCATAGTGTGCCCATTTATATTTCTGTTTGGAACAGTAGGCAGTGTAAGATTTAGCCTAAAGCTAAGTGCTTCAGTTGCGACTTTCACTATCATAGGAAACTTTTTTTTTTTTTTTTTACCATATGTGCTTTGTTTGGATGTTTGCGTGACAGAATTACATTTATTTGACAAGAGAAGAGGCAGCTTTAGATGTGGTCTTACGAAACGTCTTTGTACGTCTTGATTGTGTAAGCAATTCCGTTGCAAATTGTAGATTACTGGAATGCACGAGAGTTTTATTTCAATGCTGAAATATTTCAAACAAAAGTGTACCACACTCCCGTGGGAAGGATAACGTGTTTCGAGTTTCCCACTTACTAAAATTCAAGGAGGCCTTCCGGTACAGAACGTTGCTATGAGCGAAGGTAGGAAACCTGTTCATTTGGACGTACCTAATTTACCGTCGTACAGGCGAACGAAAAGGAACGACTGGATTTCGATCAGCCAGGTAGGGCTATCCATTCGAGCTAGGGGGTTGGAAACGGTGTGTGTGTGTGGTGGGGGGGGGGGGGGCGGAAGAGAGTATTGAACTGTGCCCTACTATTTTGATGCGTGGCACGCGTTTGAAGGATATGAACAGCCGATAGAACCATCAGAGATAATTATCTCTGGAACCATTCAATGTCATTTTAGGCTATTGAAGGTGAATAATATTATTCAACTGCAGTGGTCTATTCAGAAGAGGAATAAGCTGTGTGTTTTAAGCCATTCCTGGTCGTCCCCACAACCCACACGCACAATTCATTGCATGCATATTAACACACAAACTGCACATAGACAATTGCATGTTCAAGGCTCTCAAGTTTGCTATGGGTATGTCGTGGCTGTAGAACTATGCCACTAGATGTGAATACTGCAACCCGTTTGTTTCAAAGGAAAGTTTGTGCCTGTTCGAAATGCATGGCTTCAAATGTGACTCCTTTTCGTGTCCATAGTGCAGGGAATGGAGCCATTGTGCCCACACAAAGAAGAGCATTATCAAAATGCAGCTGTAACACTTACAGAACTGTATGTGTATCATGTGTGCACATCGCAACAGTGAATTATATTTATGCCTATTAAAATAGGCACTAGTTTAAGCATTCTGTATCTACTTACAGATGTATTTAATCTTAGACTGTCTCTGTCTTTCCTGCTCTCCCCCTCTCTCTTTAGGAAATAACCTCCAAAATGGCAGAAAATCAAATACTCTGAATGGTGTGCTCTCACGTGCAAATGGAGTGTTTGAATTTGTTCAGCGTCTCTGGATCAGTTGCGTCCGTACTGTGCAATGGACGAGAGTTCCTTGCTGAAATGTTTGCAACTTTCATGCTTGTGGTACGTCTTTTCGCGCGCACGTTTTTTAATTGTGAGTACTTCATCGGGTACACATTGATTTGAGGTTGTCTGGGGGAAAGCTTCAGTATGAGGGGTGGGACATGTAAGTACTCTTTGTGCTTCGTTTCATGGATGGGAAGGAGGGGTAATTGGATATTCCTTTTGCAAAATCGCTCAAAGCGAATGTGAAAATTAATTAGCATGTTGATGGAGTGATCTTCTCATGCCCTCTCATAGCCAGCACAATCACATGTATCTCTCTGCATGCTTAGTTGACGTTGTGTAGACTAGGACAGTATCATGTTTTTTTTTGCACTGGGGTGTACATTGCTATCTCCTTAGACCATGGGCAATGGAGCAGTGGCCCAGGTCATCCTTGGAGCTACTGCTTCTACGTTCGACTTTGGTAGCCAGCTGTCCATCAACCTTGGCTATGGTCTGGGAGGCATGATTGGTGCCTTTATTGCTGGTGGTGTGACTGGAGCCCACATGAACCCTGCCGTGACCCTAGCCATGGCCCTCAGGGGGAAGCTAAACTGGAAAGGTAAGTAGGTGTGTAAGAATTCTTCAACCCTCCCATCCCTCCCTTCCTGCCCCTCCTCCACTCACATCCTCCCTCCCACCTCCATATCACCTCCTCCATCCCTCCCTTCCTCTCCCCTCCTCTCCCCTCCCCTCCCCTCCTCCCTCTTTCCTCCCTCCCACCTCCCACTCCTTCCTTAAACTAAGAATGCTCTGAGGGGACAAAGGTAAGTGTGTGGACATGTTCCCTCATGTATTGTGTTTTAAAGCAAAAAGTAAAAACCCTGCTCTGCCCTAAATGTTGCATCATCTGTTGTTGCTATGGCTACTCGACAGGTAATCCCCTACTGGTTTGCCCAGTTGCTGGGGGCGTTCCTCTCAGCAGCCATGATCTATTGGGTCTACTACGGTGAGTGTGCAATTGGAGCTGTATGTTTTGTGCAGGGTGTGTCTTGTTGAGAGAGTCTTACTGTATCGTTTTGTGTGCTCACACAGATGCACTGATGGCTGTTAACTGCCATGGTTACGGTCAGAAGTCAGTGAACTGCACCGCTGGTATCTGGGCCTCCTATCCACAGCCTTATCTGAGCCTGGGGACTGGATTTATGGATCAGGTAAGCATTTGTGTCAACCAGTGCATACACGTTCGCACATACAGCACACAAGCATTTGCTTATTTCACTTTGGGATCGCAATAACCAGTCAGTCTTTGCTAGTTCTATGGAAATACTTATTGAATGTTGTTAAGTTGTGCACCTTCTTCAATAGTGCATACACACACACACACACACACACACACACACACACACACACATGATCTCACCTTATGGCATGATGGCTACAGAGTAACCACATGTAACAGTAAACTTTTATGTGGGCATGTTGGTCCTGAATTCCATTACCACTTGACCACCTGACTGGCCAAAAGCTATGAATGGCAGTGTTGTTATTTATATTTCCAGGGGGTGGTGAATAGCCCATTGTGATTCCTCTTGTGTTTGGAGGAGTCCCTCCTTTTCTACACATGTGAACAAACAAAACACACACACACACACACACACACACACACACACACGCGTGCACACACAACACACACACACACACTCATATGTGCAGAGCATTTGTTTCGAAATGCTTTCAACTTGAATTTTAATGCCATCACCTGCAGAATTTTATCAATACCAGCTGCATAAATAGAGCAACAAGTTTACATTAAGCGGACTGATGCTAAACATGAGTGAGGACAGGTGTTGTCGATGTGATGTATCAGCCTGTATTGTGCTAAGGGT
>JABACO010000613.1:0-26920 GCA_013339895.1 Ephydatia muelleri | reverse complement strand
CCACATACACACCAACCACACACAGAGAACAGGGTGGCATCATTTGGTTTGGCTTCACTATAACAAAGTCAACAATTACAGGCATTGGAGGCAAAGAAGCATGTGTTGCTTCAATGTCAACAGAGGGGTCTGCAGCTATGCTTATCGCTATGACACTAGCCCTCCAGAAGTTGGTATCCAGCCTGGATGCAGATGAGTGTGCTGAAATCCTTTCTCCAAGCATGGTACCCCTCGACAATGGAGCCTTGGCTGGTACCCCGCTCTGCTGTACTGCGTGCCTTACATTTGATTGAGGAGTTGGGTCCTGCACTGGGCCTACATGTGAACCTGGCCAAGTGTAAGATGTTTCAGCAGGAGGGGCAACACATCATTCCCACTGGAGGTGAGGTGCTCACTCCTGCCTAATCTTTACATCATAGGTGCTATACTGTTAAAATTTTATTGCTGGGGAGCAGTGAATAAGGCTCGGATCTGCCCCTCACATGGGTTCTTGGATCTCAGTCATTCCTTCTACTGGCCTGGAACTGCATCTTGACTCTGCTTAATGTCAGGTAGCACACCTGTCCTGCCTCTCTACTTGCCATCGGCCAGGCCACCCTCAAACCCAAAATGCTGGCTAAAATCTATGGCTGCCTGAACATGTCCTGGTGAGGTCAGTGGCTAGGGCCATCATGGGAAGAGTAAATGTCCGAATACGTTGGTAGAACTGTAGGTTTGTTAGCGGCATCTATTGTAAGTTGGTAGAACTGTTATTTTTATGTACGTGCAATACTGTTTCCCTAATGTCAGCACCCAGCAGCAATAAGTCTCTACTGCTAGTGGTGTTCTTTGGGTCTATTGCTTGCAACACTTCCGCTTCAGAATTAATAAGTATGAAGATGTCAGGGTCATTCCACATGAAATTGTACCACCCTGAGTACCTCACCCTCTCATATTGACATCCCACTCTCATATAATATTCTCCCATACGATATAAGCAAAATTGCCGAAGGGGCTCCCGTCCAAGCTGCGCACTTAATCAATGCATCACTATTGTGCATGCCTATAGCTTACCACCGCGCGTCAAAATGCACTGAAAGGTCAGAAATTGCTTTCTGACCTTTCAGTGCGCGGTGGTAAGCTATAGGCATGCACAATAGTGATGCATTGATTAAGTGCGCAGCTTGGACGGGAGCCCCTTCGCTTACACGCGTACGCAAAATGTTAGTTAGCTTATAGCTCTTGTGTCTCTGTTATGACATCCATTAACACCTGGTGGTTACTGTGTAAACAAACTAAGTACAACGAGGAGAATTCAAAATGGCTACTGGTCTTTGAACTGGTATTACAGTCTAGTGGTTCGTTTCTCCCTAAAGCTGTCTGGCAAGTGCCTTAGGGGTATTAGCAGCTACCCATATTTAAAAAACGGTGAGAAATGGAGGTTATTGTTTTTTGCTACTTTAAATCTCATTAAAAATTCATTGTACCATTAACACATGCATAGTTATTAAATTATTTGTACTTATTATGGGTGCAACTCCATTATATCCTTTGTTGTGTGCAAAAAGCCCAAACTTACATGTCAACGCTCAAGCTATCCTCTTTTGAAATCACAAAGGTCACGGAAAAATTAATAATTCAGCAAGTCATATATTATTTAAACGAGACGTCATAGAGTATACATGTGTACGGCAATTTTGCTTATATCGTATGGGAGAATATTATATGAGAGTGGGATGTCAATATGAGAGGGTGAGGTATTCAGGGTGGTACAATTTCACATGGAATGACCCGACAGCAGCTACAAAAACTAAATGCAGTACTCAGAACTCAGCACACTTGTTGTGCTGTGCATGTAGTCCCAAATTGGTGCACTGAGGACCCTTCATACTGAACAGCTCACACTTAGCCATGCTCACATGGAGGCTCATTGCTGGACTCAACTCCTTAACCAGATGCAAAGCACGTAGTTTAGCTGGGTGGGTGCCATCAAGGCAGTCAACACACTCCATCTACATACATGCAGGCAGAATATCATCTCTTGCATGGAGGACCAAGGAAAACAGCAGGGGATCCAGAGGGTAACCTTGCTGAGTCCAGAGCTAAGTAGGTATCATACTGAGGGGTGGGTCCCATGGCAACAAGACACTCACACACTCATCAAGGACTGCAGCTACTTGCCTGGAGATAATGCTGAAGGCAATCGTCATATCCAACTTAAGCAATACAAATTCATTGCAACACTAAGCATGAGCTACTTTCTCTGCACATGCACGACACACCCCAGCTACGGAATTAGTAATACAATAACAATAACGTACAATTTCATATACACATGTACACTTAAATGTATATGTATTAATAGCTACACGTACACACTGCACTTAAAAGAAGCTGTCTATCACCTCACACAATTAAAAGTCTTGACAATGTGCCATGTGGTTTTGTTGTGAAAAACGATCCACGTGGTCTTCAGAAACAGCCTCGGGGCAATGTTCGTCTAGCATGGCTAGTCCGATCCACCCTTTTCGTGGCCACTCCGGAGGTCAAATTCTCAGCCCCGTCGCCCGATAAAGGTCTTCCAATGAAGGCGCACCTAGCACGTACGTCCGTATATCGGTTTCAACCAAAGATGGCCATTACCATGAGGTGGCGAGCCTACACGTACGAATCATGACGAAAGAGCTTCGAACTCAAGAAACGTACCGGGGAGGGGGGGAGGTTAATAAAAAACAAAGAATGGAAGGAGGGGCTACACGAGTCTGGGGACTAGAAAGTCAGGTATCTGGTCCCCATCGGGAGTGATGCAAGAGCCATTTTTAGTAACGCGATGACGCTGCCGCAATGCGCATGCGTAACAATCAATACACGGAATCGAAACTAAAAATTATACTAAACGAGATACTTGTGTATACTATACGACAAATAACTCTCTACTCATACAGGTACTTCAAATAAAATTTGTTGTTGTAAAGAACGTTAATTAATTGATTTAATAATTAGCTGTTTTTATGTTTTGATAAATCTTAGCTTACATATATTATTGTAACGGTGAAAGTAGAATTTTGATATTCAATTCTTAGCCAGAGTTATGGGTCGATGTCCGAAATTTCTGGCAATGACAACCGTACGGTTTTGCGACAACAAGGAAACTGCTCCTTTTTGTCTTCTCGTTGATTTAAACAACATGCTAAACGATCCGATCGTCGGGAGTGTTTTTAATATCATTCATAGTCGCGGTCATATATTATAAGTTTCTAGCACTTCCAATAAATAACCGGACATTTATAGTGTCGCTAAAGACTGACATGTGGAGCATCTAAACTATTAGTACCTAGTGTCCAGCCGGCAAACTACTGTGATCTGGATTGGGAGATGTTCGTGAAACTTTCTCTTGCAGTGCTTGTTACGCTGTGCTACAGGGAAGGTAAGCGCTGGTCAAGCGTATATATATGGGACAGTTTCCGCGAAAATTGCCCCACGGTTAAAATGTTATAAAAATGCATCGCGTTTGAATCACTATAACTTCCCAACGGATAACGCTATCGACTTCCTATTTTCAACACTTCATAGTGCAATGGTGTAGTATGAAGTCTTCAAAATAGGAAGTCGATAACGTTATCCGTTGGGAAGTTATAGCGATTCAAACGCGATGCATTTTTATAACATTTTAACCGTGGGGCAATTTTCGCGGAAACTGTCCCATATATTATAGTGCCGCTATTGGCACGGCAGGTGTTTGCGTATAAGCGTATGCTACGGGCCGTACGCAGAATTTATAAAGGGGGGTCTACATATAGGAAATAGTCGGCAAGGGGCCGGCGGGTGCGGGAGCGAAGCGCGGAAGCTCTGCATGCAGCAGATACAAAATTTTAAATTATTGAGGCTGCTTGTTTTGTGTAATTTGGGCATCAAATCTGCATTACAAATCAGTTGTCAAGAAAGGAAGAACAATTGCTCACTATACGTGCATGATTCAATGTATTTCTGCGTTAATTACGCATGCAACTGATTAAACCGATGAATGCCACCGAAATAGAGGGGATGCAATATCTAGCTCAAAAAGGTCGGTGGCCATTTTTATGGAGTCTCTATTCTTTCACAGAATGTTCACATTGTGTTACTGTAACACAATCTGTAACATAATAAAAACTCCAATAAAACATGGCAGCTGACCTTCCCGGAATGACATGCACTGCATCCTCTCTATAGTTTAACTGAAGCTCTCGGCTCTAATCAAGCGTATTTGTAATTTCATCCGAACCCCGGAGAGGAGGAGTGGGGAGCTAAGAGAAGGTGCTTATGTGCAAAAATGGCCCTGGTCACATAGGACATAGTTCTAAACAGGCTTTCGACAGAAGTAAGCCTACGCTCAATTAAATGTCATGTGGGTGCGAGTAGTTTGCCCAACATTCCACAACCGTATATTCACAATGGCTGCACGACCTAACAGTTGTGCCATCATACAGTAAGCACACGTAATAATTACATCATTGGACACGGAACCGATCTAGGGCTTCTAGAGGAAGTGCAATTATTTTTGGTTTCGAATGTACCAAGTCAGTGTATTAAACCATGCAAAAAAAGTAAGTATCAAATAAGATTGTGCGTCTCTTAGTTCACAGTATGCTGCCAATATAAAACCACACGCGCGCGTGATCAATCTGCACTGACGTTATTTCGTCGTTTGCCCTCGTCGCTTATCGGCAATTTCGAATTCTAGTTCCCAGTCATTGTGACGTCATTAACAATACACCTCCATAGACACAAGTAACTAACTGTAGAGCAACCTGGGCACTTGTAAGCACCAATGTATGATGCTTCATATTCACTAAATACAATTCCAACACAACTACCATGAAACCGGTCATGTACACATAAACATCTCGAACAGTATGGCATTGAGACCCAATTTAAAAAATAATTTTTTTTTTCTAGGCATATACAATATAGCTGTCTTGTCACTGACAAATACATATAGTTGCAGATGAATTACCTCCTAATATTTGATACGTTGTCCTTTCTCTCCACTTTCAAATTCTGTGTTCTGATAGCAATTACTAATGTAAAGACCAGTTCAATTAACATAGAATAGTAACACCTACCACAGAAACATGCATCAAGCTCTACTTCAATCTCATTACGATTCTCTTGTTTGCCTGTGTAATCAATGAATAGAGTTACCGCTATATCTGTATTACCGTATACGCACAAAACTTGCTACTCTAGCCGAAAATGATATTTGGTCAATGTTCTTTTTGTCCTTGGTTGTTAAGTGCTGTATGTATTTTTTAGGTAAGAGTTTATTTTTTGTAGTGCTTGTTTTTACATAAGCCCTTTCAGAAATCCTGCATGGATCCGCCCCTGAGTCCGTAGCTAATTGTTGTAACTTAAGGAGCTAGTTGTGCTTGGATAGTTTCGTTCCCAGATCCATGTCACGGCCGCTAATGAATTACATCACCTTTACGTGAGCGGCTGTGTATTGGGTCGGGGGACGAGAATAGTGGAGATGTAATGTGATTTTTAAATCCTACATTTCACAGCATTTGCGCAACCATGTACTGATCAGACGATGTGCGGAAAGTGCCTCCAACACCAGGCTGCGTTTGGTGCAACCTCACAGTAAGTTTTTATCCGGGAGGGAGAGTTAGTAAGATGTCGTCCTTTTCTCCTCCGCCTAAAAAAGATGAATGTGGTTATCATACATATGCATTGCGGAAAAGAAAGGCGGTAATGGCGGTAAATGGCGATGTGTCGTACTTCTGCTCTTCGAATCATGCGTTCGGATGTCATAAAAATTATTAAATTTTTTTCATATCAATAATTGGGACCGTAAAAATTTCCAGTAAGCGCAATAAAAATGTAGCGCTTGCATGGCTAATTAAAACTTCAGAGCCATGTCAGATACTCCGATTCTCAGTGCGTAAGAAGCAATATGTAGAGGACATTTCAGACAGACCCATAATATCCCGGTAGCTACATCTACATGCAAAGTGCTGGATAACGGAACAAGCAATTTGCAGCATTGTTCTACTGTATATGCGTGTCCCAAGCGAGCACAAATGATTGTACCAACGCAGATCTAGCGCCAATACAAATGTTCCACCACCAATAAAAACATACAAGAATCATTATTCTGTTCCATGCCGCCTGAAGAGCTCTGCCGTGTTCACACCCCCCCTCCCCCCCCTCCTCCCCCCCCCCCCCCCCCCCCCCCCCCCCAGAGGCGTTCCCTTACCTACATTCTTGAAGGTTACCAGAGTATGCCTGCTTCTACCGTCCATAGCTATAGTAGCTTCCACCACCGTCATTTTTAAGACCTTCAAGATTATAAATTTTTGTTGAACCTGGGGAACATCGCTCTGGTACACACATCTGATCTTCCCGGCAAGTATACGAGCTCACTTAATTCGAGAAACATGCAGCTGGGTCTATCTTGTCCAGGCACGCAAACACTGTTCAGTAGCACACAGTATACTGGACCATACAAACGAGAGACAGATAGGGAGAGAAAAGAAGATGAAGAGAGAGAGAGAGAGAGAGAGAGAGAGAGAGAGAGAGAGAGAGAGAGAGAGAGAGAGATTCTCTTCTCTCTCTCTCTCTCTCTCTCTCTCTCTCTCTCTCTCTCTCCTCTCTCTCTCTCTCTCTCTCTCTCTCTCCCTCTCGCTCCTCTCTCTATCTCTCTCATCTCTCTCTCTCTCCTCTCTCTCGCCCTTCCCCCTCCTTTCTCTCTGATGCGCTAGTCATCAATCAGCAGTGTTTATCCATCTGGCTGTATTTTTCTACCTAATGTCTACCTGACTGAATATGGTACTATATATACAATCTATGTCAACACTATACCTTCCCTTATGATTAGATAAGTAAAATAACAAACATCAATTAGCCGTTTCCCCCATACTTAATGGTAAGTGTATTTAGTATAGTAAACAAGAGACACAGCATGGTACAAGCGTCAGTACATGATCCGGTCAATGAAGTAGTGGATTGACGCTCTATTCTACCTACACATCTTTAATTTCACACCGCCCACCACTCCCATTTGGCAAATGAGAAATTGGACGTTGTGCCAAAACTTTGCGCACTCGATGATATCGATGATGTGTACGTTAAATGTATGGACTATATGTGATTGCAATCGATAACACCGTACATGTGAGTCATGATACTATACTCAAACCTTAGCCTCCACATCCTAGCTGCTTCGTGGAAACAGGTTGCTGCATTTGGCAGGCTGCTTGGAAGTTAAGTTCAAAACAGCTGCTTTTAAACTCCATTAAATAACGGTTGTTGTTTTAGACACAGGTACCTCTAGTAATGTCGACCGCTATCATTTGCCATGTCCTTCCAATAGGATAGTGTTCATCGGAGCATGAATGGGTGTAGGAAGCTTTGCTTGCTGACATTTTATACAGTAGACTTTCAACATCTGCCATGCCAACCTATGCAGTGACGCAGCCTTGCTAGTGTCTTGTTTACAACCTTGATGTCCAGAACTAGGTGCATCATGACAAGAGTGTAACACTTGTTGTTCGATAACTTAGTAGTATTATTAAGGGCACTTAAATCTTTCATCTGCTGGTCCTGGGGCATATTGCCAACATGCTATTTCATGTTTCACCACAAGTTGTGGCCATATTGAGAATATCTGGCTAGTGGTTGCTGCTTTCCATTGTGCTGGTCTTTTGTCTGGTGTTCGTAATGCCAGAAGAACACAGGATCATGCTCTTGTGCTAATTTCAGCAAATTCCTATCTGTTCCTGATGCAACAACAGCTGCCCATTTTTCAGTCTGGGGGTGAAAGCGAGAGAGTGCATCTGCATTGCTGTTCTGGGAGCCTTTACGAAATCGGATGATAAAGACATATTCCTGCATGCCAAAGCCCACCTACACAATAGCCCTTCCATCTTTTGTCCTGATAGCCACTGAAGAGGGGCATGGTCAGGATCAAAATGGTGAATGGCTGTCCAAGGAGATAGTGACGGAACTGTTTCGTGGCAAAGACTATTGCCAGACACTCTTGCTGAATGACACCTACACAATAGCCCTTCCATCTTTTGTCTTGATAGCCACTGAAGAGGGGCATGGTCAGTCAGAATGGTAAATGGCCGTCCAAGGAGATAGTGACGGAGCTGTTTCGTGGCAAAGACTATTGCCAGACACTCTTGCTGAATGACACTATAATTTTTCTCAGCTTTCTTCAAAGCCCGACTCACATAAGCAACATGATGACCATCCTGTTCTAGAACCGTTCCAATACCAACTGCACTAGCATCTGTTTCAAGGGTAAATGTACTTGCATTTGCTCCAAGTTTGGGGTAAGCAAGTACGGGGGGGCCTGATTAGCTTTTCTTTGAGAGTCAAGAATGCCTGTTCACAGACACTAGACCAGAGAAATGGCATTCCTTTCTGCATCAGGTTATTCAGAGGGCATGCAATCTCAGCGGATTCAATACATTGGAAATCTGTATGCAACGATATAGTCTCGTACCCAGATCATGCTCTAATGCGGTTGGATCATTTAGTACTACGATAATTGAAAGCGGCCTATAAACTACGCGTACATGCTGCGTTTAAACGCGCATAAAGTGATTTGAATTACAAGTCCCCTACTGTAAACCCACAATTAATGCAATTTTACTTATAATATTATTCATGTACCACAACAGGTGCTGCAGCGCGGTAATTAGAATCCTACATGTAGATTGTATACATGTAGTAATGAAGCAAGCAAATATCGATCGATCCTGACGCCTTGGATGCAGTTAAAACGACGCGCAGTTTCTCACGCGACATTTCTGAAATGGTAAAAGGAATTTGACAAAGAATGTTGCACGTTCTCATGGCTGGATTGTGACGTAGAAGGTAAGAGTGTGACAAAGCTGAAGTGCTTGGTATGCACGAAGTTTGAAAACCAGGATTGTGGGATGGAGGAACTTCAGCACCAAATGGATTGTGGGGGCTAATTCTATCCGGATCAGCAGCATCAAAGATCATGGTATATTACTGATCAACACAACCATGCAATGACTCTCAACAAGCACAATCCCATGGAGAAGACCCATCATCATACGCCCCTATTGCCAAAGCTCTCCAAATACCAGATGATGGATTTGCCAAGCTGCAAAAGAAATTTGACATAGTCTATTTTGTTGCCACAGAGAAACTTGCATTATCAATTAAGGTATCTGGCACTGTGTGAACTTGAAGCACGGAATGGATAAAAATTGGTACTGAATACACCAATACAAATGCTGGTAAAAACCTTTTTCCATTACATTGCTGAATCAAAAGGAGAGATTTTAGCAAAATAACTTCCATCATGCCAAAGAGATGAGAAAGTTCTACTAGGGATGATGTTCTTTGCTATAGGGAGACCTCAAGCTGTCACAGCTGTAAGGCTTTTCGGATGCTTGCAGAGTGCACTAAAAGGATTGGTCTTCAAGCCATCACTGCAAATCACTTGTTGGAATTGGAACAGATGGCGCTAGGACTAACATTGCTGCAGCTGGTTTGAAGGGATTAGTGGAAAAAGAATTACCATGGATTTTCTGGGATGTGGTGTCCTGCACACAGAGCAGAGCTAGATATCAAGGATGCACTCGAGTCCTCCACCTTTGTCCAAACTGATGATATGATACTTTGGCTATGATAAGTCACCAAAAAGTGCAGGGAGCTGGAGGGTATCATATCAGATTTGAAGCAATTTTTTTAATTTGATGATTGTGGTGTTAGACCATTACGGGCTAGTGGAACTAGGTGGGTCACACACGAGATAAATGCAATGAAGCGAGTTCTTTCAAAATGTGGTGCTTACACAAGCCACCTTGCTGCATTATATTGATAGAGGACACTAAAACAAAATTACAACAACCATTCCAAGCTACAGAGATACCTCAAAAAATGGATAGATGCTAAATGTGTTCTAGGATGCGCATTCTTTTCAGACCTCTTACAACAATGTGCTACATTTTCTTGGCCTATGCAAACTGATGATCTTGCATGAGCCTTGTCAAGTTTGCTGAGAACTGTAACGGAGCTCGAAAAACTTTGTAGCATTGGGGTAGAACATTGGCCTACTTATCAGCAACCTTGGAGAAATTTACTTATTTGGGTCATAACGTTACGCCCATGCATGTCATTTCTCTTCACCGGCTAATGTTTGTACATCTTATTTTTATGAAAAAGTACAATACCACAATTTGATTTTTATTTCATTTTCGCACAATGTTCCTAATGCAAATTAACATTATAAAGAAAGGAGAATAAGGAGACAAATAAAATGGTGGATGCTATTATCTATCATGTTTGGTGAATTATATGCCAAAATGCCAGTATATACAATGTTTTGTTGCTCAAGGGGTCACTTAGTAGAGTATTGCCTGTGGCTGCTTCCAAACCTGTGTTATCCTGCTCCTAGACCTTGATGGCGCACGATGCTTTGGAAGGAACGTTAGCTCATCAATGGGTTGCAGCAGCATCGTTGATCCCAGGAGTGCTCCTACTACCCCATATGTTCCAGTATGTCCTGTGTGTGTGTGTATGTGTGTGTGTGTGTGTGTATGTGTGTGTGGTGTGTGTGTGTTACGTGTGGTATGTGATTAGTATGTGTATGTCTGCATATACAGGTGTATGCACATTGGCAATGTGTAGAGAATTTATTAATAGGCAAACACATCTCAGCTTTTTCAATTTCATTGCTTGGCTGGAACATGTGTCTTTTCATTTTCATCTGTCTGTTACTACTATAATTCAGGCTGCAACGGACTCAATATATACTACCACTCCAAACAGTGTACTAAGACCAGGTACGCCCCTGTGGCCAGTGTTGTAACCTACAGTAATCACTGTCCGGTTCACAAATGTAACGTCCATTGGACAGGTGATCCTTTGACTGTCAGTGTGAATGTTGTGTCACTGCCCAATGCAACCGTTGGACTTGTACATCTTGATGGATCTGTCTGACTCCATGGCTGCTCCATTGGCAACTGTGAAAAGCATTTCACAGCTTATTGGTGAGGTCATACATATATGAGTTTACATGTAAAACAAATATGTATGTGTGTGATCAGTATGGGGTATTTTTTGAGGGAGGTGGAAGCTTACAGAACCGCTGAATGGATAAGCCCTGTGTTCAGGCACATACCTATGGAGTGGAGAAATACATGTGTTTTATTTTTTCATGTATTATCCATCCATGACCATTTTTGTCCTCTTGCTTGTTTTGCGCTGGCCACTAACTCCAAGTGACCAACCTAAGTGAAAGCCTTCTTTTTAAACACACAAATAAAAGTGACGTTCAGCCTTAGTGTACTGCCTCCTGCCTTGCCACAGCTCAACAAGTATCCAGTATCACCACCATGTCAGGATTGGATTTGGAGCCTTCAATGACAAGCCAATCTACCCCTACTCACCTCAGACACCAGCTGGCTGTCTTCCTGGTAGGGATTGCTCCGGACTGCTCTGATAGGTAAGCATGAAGCACTGTTACTCCCCTGACACTCCTCACCAACACATGCACACACACATGCACACACACATGCACACACACAAGCACACACATGCACACACATGCACACACATGCACACACATCTGCACACACACACATGCACACCCGTGCACATAACATGCACACAACATTGCACACACCAAATGCACACCACAAGCACACACACATGCACACACATGCACACCATGCACACACATATGCACACACCACACATGCACACACGTGCACATACATGCACACACACATGCACACACACATGCACACACACAAGCACACACACATGCACACATGCACACACATGCACAACACATATGCACACACACACACATGCACACACAGCACATAACATGAACACACACACATGCACACACACATGCACACACCACACGTGCACACACAAGCACACACACATGCACACGCACATGCACACACACATGCCCACACATGCACACACATGCACACACACATGCACACACACATTCACACACACATGCACACACACACTCACACACATGCACACACATGCACACACACTTGCACTACACAACGCACACACACACATACTGGTACTGCTCTGATACATATATGTACAGTACTTGTAGAATCACTGTATTATATAGAATATGTATAGAGCATGTGCCATATGGAGAACTGTACTGTATAGAGCATGTGCCATATGGAGAACATGTACTGTATAGAGCATGTGTCATATGGAGAAAATGTACTGTATAGAGCATGTGCCATATGGAGAACATGTACTGTATAGAGCTTGTGCCATATGGAGAACATGTACTGTATAGAGCATGTGCCATATGGAGAACATGTACTGTATAGAGCATGTGCCATATGGAGAACATGTACTGTATAGAGCATGTGCCATATGGAGAACATGTACTGTATAGAGCATGTGCCATATGGAGAACATGTACTGTATAGAGCATGTGCCATATGGAGAACATGTACTGTATAGAGCATGTGCCATATGGAGAACATGTACTGTATAGAGCATGTGTCAGATGGAGAACATGTACTGTATAGAGCATGTGCCATATGGAGAACATGTACTGTATAGAGCATGTGCCATATGGAGAACATGTACTGTATAGAGCATGTGTCATATGGAGAACATGTACTGTATAGAGCATGTGCCATATGGAGAACATGTACTGTATAGAGCATGTGCCATATGGAGAACATGTACTGTATAGAGCATGTGCCATATGGAGAACATGTACTGTATAGAGCATGTGCCATATGGAGGACATGTACTGTATAGAGTATGTGCCAATGGAGAACATGTACTGTAATAGAGTATGTGCCAATGGAGAACATGTACTGGTCTACAGTATGTACCATAGCCACAACATAATGTGTCAGGCTCCACCCCCATACCCTTAATGAAGCATTCCTTTGATACCCATGCTAGGGAATGTTTCTTTTCAGGGGGTGGGAAGGGGGTGTGTGTCTGATATGGTACTTGCTACAGGCAGGTTGCAGTACTTGTAAAGCATGCATGCCGGAGATGACAAGTAATGGTAATGTTATATTCAAACACTCCATGCACAGCTGTCTTGTGCTGGAGATGACAATGTGCCGCAAAATTCATGTAATGCACTAGTTGTGCCTTGTACATGCACAGCTGCCTTGTGTTTGATACACTAATTTTAGTTTAAAACGTGCAGAAATGTATTTGTCAAGAGTAGATTAGGTAATCAGACTTGCTCTGCTGTGGCATTACATGATAGTGACACTTTTCTTTATTGCAGGAGAGCAGGAACTCGTCAGTACAGTTTTTTGCATCTAGTCAACTTCACTTCAAGTTTTATTGTGAGTGCACTTTTAATTAGCACCAGTTCTTATTTGTGTATGCATTAATGTATGTATCTATTGTATTTGTCTTTTGATTTATTAGTTAAAAAGAATTACACAACCTTGCAATCTCTTACCTGCAGGTACCTAATGTGTTTGTCACCACCAACCTAGACCTCCCTGAGTCTTCATTCGATGCATTGGTTCAGGTCCTTGCATGTGAACAGGAGCTTGGATGGAGGAACCGCAGTGTTGAGGGCCCAGAACGTGGGTTGCAAAGGGTCGTGTTGCTCATTACAGACAACCAGCCTCACCTTGCGGGAGATGGACGCGTACGTAGTTGTGTGTTTGGGTTGGGGGTGTTCCGGGCGCTGAGATTCCTTCCTCGTTCTCTCTGCCTTAGCTGGCTAGCATATATCAACCCAATGATGGAAAATGTCACGTAAGGCCATATAACTCTTCGGTAGGGTATTTAGACACTGCTCCTGGTATACTGATATACAATGAAGATTCACTGTTCTATGTAAGTGGATGCAATGAAAATGTTTGTTGTGAGCGTTTGTTATAATGTCATAAGGATCATCTGTGCACACAATACAGTGTTTAGTTATGGGTGTGTAGCATCTGTAGTTCCATCCCCCTGTGTTTGCTGAATGTGCATTGTGTGTGCTGTGTGTGTGGTGTGTGCATGCGTGTGTGTGTGTGTGTGAGTGTGTGTGTGTGTGTGTGTGTGTGTGTGCAGTGTGCATTCTAACATGTGCAGTGCAGTGATGTTGTACTTTGTTCAGGTTGTGCATGCAAAAGGAATAGGTTCACCCCATTTCCTCGTAGGACTACCCAAGTGTGGGTCTTGTGGCAAGCCTTCTGAAGAAGTATGATGTCATCCCTATATTTGGCATTGTTCCAATTACATCAAGCACATTATTGATCAATAATACCTACTTATCGTCTTATCAGGTATGTGTGTGTGTGAACAGTTTATGTACAAGTAAATAAAAACATTCTCTAACGAGAAAGTTGTTGGTATATAGGATTGACCAATGGTGGTGTAAAAAAGCATGGAAACAAGAGTAACAGAAATTTGACTTGAAAATTGAAATAGGCCTATATTTAGCCCATCACTCAGGCATGTACTGTTATAACGTTAGTGTGCAAAATATAGGCCTATTTCAATTTTCAAGTCAAATTTCTGTCACTCTTGTTTCCATGCTTTTTACACCACCATTGGTCAATCCTATATACCAACAACTTTCTCGTTAGAGAATGTTTTTATTTACTTGTTTCATTAGTTTTTTCCTCTGGCGTCTTTATAAGTGGTCACAAATTGATTTTAATTTTCGAAGGGAGGGAAGGAGGTTTAAAATTTTAATAATAGAAATTATATGTATAGGAGTTTATAATGTTATTTACTGTTCGGCCTTGTCCTCTATGTCTCCCCCCAGCCTCTTCTATGGCCACGGCGGCCTGGTTCTGGCCATGGGAGCCATGTGGGTGGTGGTGGCAGCGGTGGGGGCACTGGTGTCAATACTGCTGGTGCCAGTGGTGGGGCTGGTGGTGGTAGCGGCGGTGCTCCTGCTTCTGCTGGTGGCGGCGGGGGCAGCTCTGCTGCTGCTTCTGCTGGTGGTGGCGGGGGCAGTGCTGCTGCTGCTGGTGGTGGTGGCGGCGGGGGCAGCTCTGCTGCTGCTGCTGGCGGTGGGGGCAGCGCTGCTGCTACTGCTGATTGTAGGTCATTGTGTCAAAAGTTTTTTACATCAGATAAGGAAGCCTTTTTGTGCATCAGATTAAGGATGACACCCCAACAGGTCACAAAGTACAGTACACAACAGTTGGGTCACCATGCATGCTTTACATGTGAAGTGAATGGCAGATCCCTTACATGCGTGCTGTACACATGTTCATGTTGCATGCACATCTTCCTATAGCTTTTTAATGCTAGTGAAATACAACATGCCATGACATACCTTTGGGTGGTAGTGGTAGTTCGGTGACCCCTGCGATACCGCTTCCTCTCGGCAGCACGTTTAGCCAATCGGACAGCGGGGTCATTCCAATACCGATTCCTTTCAGATGCCTTAATGGCAGCTGAATTGTCTTCGTATTTCTGCCTTTTAGCAGCGCGGTCTCCTCGACGTCCTCTTGATATATCGCTGCCTTTTAGCAGCACGGTTCTCCTCGAGGTCCTCTTGATATCGCTGCCTTTTAGCAGCACGGTTCTCCTCGAGGTCCTCTTGATATCGCTGCCTTTTAGCAGCACGGTTCTCCTCGAGGTCCTCTTGATATCGCTGCCTTTTAGCAGATTGCTTAGATTCAATATCTGCGTTGTAGCTGTCGCGTACAGAGGCCTTCTTCTTTTCGGGATCGGCCTTGTAGCTGTCGCGTACAGAGGCCTTATTCTTTTCGGGATCCACCTTGTAGCTGTCGCGTACAGAGGCCTTCTTCTTTTCGGGATCGGCCTTGTAGCTGTCGCGTACAGAGGCCTTCTTCTTTTTCGGGATCGGCCTTGTAGCGCTCGGGCTTTAGCCTTGTTTTCTTGTGATAAAATATCGTCTTGCTTTTGAAGGTATTCCGCTCGTTGCTTAGATCTCTTCTTTTGACTACGCGAAGGCATTTAACTTAACTAAGCCAAAGTATCGATTAAACTGCGATAATAAATAAATTCTGGAGTATTTATACTGTACTGCAAGCTGTACAAATAACTTCATTGAACAATAATAAACCAAATAAACTTCTGCAATACTTCACAATTCCTATATAGAACTTGCTACCGCATGAGGTACTTCTCTTTCTATGACCTTAAGGATAACATTTTGGTGCTCCGTTGTTCAAAACCGTTCGTAGCTCGAGTTATACCTTCCTAAGGAAGAAGAAGACGACGACGACGACGACGACGACGACCAAGAATTATTTTAGGACTGGGCACGAGAAAAAGGAATTCGTTGTTTTCTGACACGAAACAACGTAAAACTGTAGATCTTTGAGTTCTCGTTCAAGCGATCCGTTTCTCTCCGTTGTCCCTCCAGACGCGAGTGAAGTTTTGTTAATGATTTCATCAATCCTATATTGAAACCTGCTGTCGCAGGTTCAGATTCAGCAGCATGTTCACACCACACACATGTGGAATGCAGTTAAAGAGGGAGAGAGCAAGAGAGGGAGAGATGGAGAGAGGGAGAGAGATAGGGAGAGGAAGACAAGAAATACAGGGAGGGAGGGAGAGAGAATACAGCTCAGACACAGTCCACTAATATCAAGTGTGGAATTAGCTAAAGATAACATAATGATTGTATTTATTCACACATCACATGTCTACCAGGCTCTCCAGGACCTAATGACTAGTGTTGGAACCAAGGCCTTTGCACGACCAATCTCTTCCTCTGCCTCTGATGTACTGGATGTGATCAAAACTGTGTATCAGGTATGATGTAATACAGGGGGAGGTTTAATGCATGTGTGCACTGTGTACAAGGTATTGGATTAAATAAGTACAGGTGCATTACCTGATTGGATCATTATGGTTTGAGGTCCTAGTAAGAAACTCTATGCCTTAAGGATGATATAATCAGCATCAAGTGTACATGGTCACCAGTGCAATTGTGAGGTGTCTGAGGTCAGGGGAACAGGGAGTGGTTCATCTGAAGGGAGGGACAGGGATGAAGCAGTGTGGTGTGCATTTGTGTTGCGATGCTGCACATATGTGTGTTGCTTTACTTGGTTCACCAATTGTAGGAGGTGGTCCAGAACATTGCAATAACACTCCCAACTCAAAGTGATGTTGCAGTGTCTCTTTCTCAAATAACCTGTCCCAGGTGAGTGCTTTTTGGTGTGCGCCTGTTTATTTGGGTTGGATGTAATTCGGATCAAATCACTAGTCTGACATAGCGCACCTTTGCATTGAATGTGGGGTCTGGACAGTTGCCTATCTGCCATTTGTTCTGACAAATTCCGTATTAGATTTAACAATATGACCATTATATAGATATAGTGGAATAGAGTAGGAAGATTATCAGTGATCTTTGCCAATTACATGTGCAGCAGGCTGAGTGTAGGTGTGCCTATTTATAGTATTGGTTTATTGCTCTCAGAGCAGCCATGCATCATGCTGTAGGAGGATTGGTGGGAGAATCAGCTTTGTCGCTGACACTCCTGAATCAGCCTTGGCGTGGTGGTGTGTTTCCTGGAGAACATCTTGTGGTAGTAATCACACCAAGCTTCATCTCCATGAGGTTCCTAATGGTCTTGTGGACCTTGAATGGAAGCAGACATCAGATGTATTGTGTTGTACTGTTAAGCCTTTGAATCAGCATGTTACCCATAGATCCGGGTTAGAAACAAGTTGGTCGCTGGCCAGAAGGCAGAGGAATGGCTGAAG
This sequence comes from Ephydatia muelleri, assembly GCA_013339895.1. NCBI lineage: Eukaryota > Metazoa > Porifera > Demospongiae > Spongillida > Spongillidae > Ephydatia > Ephydatia muelleri. The sequence continues at coordinate 9,256 of JABACO010000613.1, read as the reverse complement.
AAGATATAGATATGAATAGCACACGCTTTGTCAATTGACATCGCAATTCCTATGCGTATAATTAAGATACATCATAACTGACATTTGAAATATTTTAACTCATTGGTTGGCTGGTAAGACCAGACCTAGTCCTGTCCTTGGCTACAATCATCATGGGGGGAAATTTGTCTAATAATGCATCCTCTGCTGCAATCATCCATGTTCTATCTCACCATACAGTGGTTCACTTCTTGTTGGGCAAACCTGCACACAAGTGCCATTGTCCCATACAACAACATTTAGTTTGACGCTTACACTTTTGAACTGCAACACACCATCATCAAGGTATTTTACAGATCTTCACCATCTGTGCTTTGAGTCCTTCACCAATTCTTCCCCACCCATTCTTCCACCATCCCCACTGACACCTCCACCCACCTATAGCACCCTCATATTCTCAGTGCCAGGATTTGGATCAACCACTCTATCTGTGGACAAGGCCTGTAGCTGCTCATGTGACAGGTAAGCAACTGAAATAACCTCTGTAGTTCTCTTCGTGTTAGAATTGATACCAGCCCTTGGACCCACCAAGTCGCCCTATTGTGAGCTGTTAATCACTAGCGCATTGGTTATGTTGTCATGATCACCAGTCATTCTGCTGTTATGTCACTTGGGCACAGATATCTATGCTTTAGTGCTTTGAATACCCTTGACCATTCATTACAAGCCCAGATATGAGCATAAAAGAGTCTCATACTCCAATTTAATAAGAAAGTAGGCCTGCAATAGTTAGTTTTATTTATTTTTTGCAGTATCCGTCCATTAGAAGTATGTATAGCTCTGTAATTTGCTTTACCCACAAAATTATCAGAGTTTATCGGGCATTAGCCTTTTTAAAAGAACTCCATTCTGTGTTTATTAAATTAGGGTACACGGTCATAGAATATAACCTTGGAGTCAACATGATCTCTGAAGCATTAGCACTTTGCGGTCTAAAAGACTTTAGAGTAGATCCAGGGTTGCCCTATAAACCTGTTCGCATGAATTGTGAAGTTACTTTGGCAACAACCATACACTAAGATAAACACCATCACACATTATGTGCAATAGTAGGTTGCTGTGTTATTCTCTGGTGACTCATGATGGTGTCATTTATGCACCCAGGGGTTGTGTAGTACATTTGCTGTGATGTAATGTTCCACTCATCAAGTCCCTTTCATTACAGAATGTGACAGTGAACGCACAGCAATGTAACTTCCGAGGAAATTTCTCTTGTGGCGGATGCATTTGCATAGCAGGGTGGTGAGTGACATGATGCCACGAGTGATGTTTTGCTATTGTTACATAATGATAGTGATAGTTTATACTTTGTGATCAATTAACTGCTATAGAAGTTTAAAGAAGCCTCACTAATAATAGAAGTTCTAGTAAAGTGTTTGGCTCTTGGTTCTAGTCATGTATGTATATCCCTGACCCACTAAGAGGCTACTAGGTGCTTTAATCATATGAGGTAGGAACATGTTGAGAATAGGTGCTGCAGGGTCACTCTAGTTGATTGTAGAGAGACCTATAGTCCAGAATGCAACCACAACCCTCACATAGAGGGGTCTTGATAGCTCCTGTAGTACGCAATAGTCTGGAGTGTGTTGCATCAAATAACAATAAAGTCTAGAGGATTCTAATGAAAGATTGTGTATAGGAGGGAGGGTGGGATTCAAATAGCGAATGAAAGGAACTAAAATACGAGATTGCCACTCAGTCTTCCTCTAGTCCCTCCCTTAATGTACTGATTTGTGTACAGTATTGTCAGGGCCATTACCATTCATAATGAGATGAGTTGTAAGTGCATTATGTCCAGCATGTGAGCAATTTCATGCCAATCTGCTCATTTGATAGTCCTCAAATCATGCGTGGGTGTGTTCTTTGCCTTCCTCAGGACTGGGCCAGCGTGTGTAAGGTCAGAATGCGGGTAAGTCGCCCAGGATCAGTTGCACCTGGTGTCACTGAAATGATTAGTATTTGAGATTTGGTGGTACTGTCTGTGATCATGTCGCAAGCATATTCCCTCTAACCTTTTTCCCTCTCCTCCCCTTCCCTCTCCCTCTCCCTGTCCACCCCTATTTCCTCTCCGACTGCTCTTCTATACCCTCTCCCTCTCCTCCCCTTTTCCCTCCCCCTGTCCACCCCTATCTTCTCCTCCTCTCATCCCTCCTCTCATCAGTCAACCTTGTGTGAATAATGGCACATGTGATAGTGCCACTGGCATGTGCCAGTGTACAGATTACACAGGACCATTCAGTAATGACAGCACAAGTGGAATCCTGCTGGTGAATATGTCAATGTGTTTCAACTGCAGCACACCATTTCACCGCACCTTCCATATAGCCTCCATATACACCCAATTCGCTGGGCCGACCTGTTCGTGCAACAATTTCCAGAATTGTCCAACTAACAGCCAGAATTACATATGCAGTGGTAAGTCTACTGAAGCCTTTGTACAGAGCATGCTAGAATATCAATAGTACCTTAATCCATTATCGGTGAGACAAGACAATAGTTCAGATAAATAATTTAAAAAAAGTTGTTCAGTGGAGGGCAACCACTCTCCATGACCTCATCATGGTAGTGACACATCTGGCCACACTCAAGGGGTAGCCTTGATCCCAGACCGGCTCGACGAGGGGGGCCTGCACCCCTGTCATATGCCTGACCTGTTCCCCTGACCCAGTTAACCAGCGTACGTATGGGGGAATGAAAGCGTGAGGTATGACATTTGGATTTTTAGCTGTCCAGCATGACTGAAACATAAGCATTCATACAGCATTAACGCATACTTACTGTAGTAGGTGACCATCGTATGTTCACCATGACGTTACCCTGGCATGATTATATAATTCATTTTAATGCATAATTAGTATGGTGACCACCGTTCCCACTACCATAAGTTATCCAGCATGACATTACCCTCCACCCATACACATAGGTAGGGGACAGTGTGCCTGTGGCAGCTGTGCATGTGATGCAACGTCGTACAGCTGGAAGTGGCAGGGCAAAGCCTGTGAATGTCCTGCTTCCAATTACAGTGACTGCTTTGACACAACATTTAAGGTGATTATCAGGATGGAGGAGGGAGGGGGGGGGGATGGGCTTTTTGTGGGGAAGTAGAAGTGATGCTGCTCCTTATCTTGCTTTGCTTACAGAGTGGTCCACTTGCAGTGGTAATGGTATGTGCTCTTGTGACAGTTCTGGCAAAGGAATGTGTGTGTGCAGCAGTGGCTACACTGGACAGTACTGTGTTGATAAGTGAGCTTTGTATTTGGAGCAGTTGGGCTATTTGGCTACATGCATATATAGGTCACCTTTACCGAAGGTAGGGTACAAGCACAGCAGTATTGGGCTGGATGATAGCTCCTTCCTTAAATCTGATATGCTTCGTCACTTCGGTTGGGTAGTTCACGCATACGGCTCACTTTTTGCTTTTTGAATTAAGTACTAAGAGTTGATTCATGACAGCTGTGTTCTGAAGTTCGTTGAACATTTAGTAGATCAGTACCAACCAGTGGGCTGGATAACTTTAAATTGTAGTAGCAGTCACTAGTCACATGATAATTAAATTTTGTGCACGCCAGACTGAATCACAAACTTGAGTCAAATAGGTTGTTTATGCTGTTATCTGCAGGATCAGTTCTGTAGTGCAAATCCTACCCTTTAAAAGTAGGCAATTGAATTTAAAATAGGAAAATTTAAAAAGCACCACTAGGTGATTATATTGGACATTGTCCCATATACTGTGTTTATGTAGAGTGTATGCATTTCTGTACAGTGTAAGCACTATTTGAACATGAAATCATTTTATGATTTGTGTTGTCTGCAGATTTTCTATGAGGGTCCTTCTCATATTCAGACCATAAACATGATCACATATACAAACCAGCTGGAATTTACAACATCCAATCATTGCTTTTTTTTTTTTTACAGTGTACTTTAGCCAGCATTCCAGTTGCATTGTAATGAATGGTTATGCCTTTTGTTATACAGAGAGATTGCTATGGTGTTCTGTTTCTCTGCAGATTGTGATAACTTGTGACACTGTTCCTACATGCATAGCAGATGGCAATTGCAGTTTAATGGCAGCAAACTCAGGCTAGTGCAACTATCTCATTTGCTTTAGATTTGTGCAGTGTTCATAGACATTTCTATATGCCTAGCCTAAGAAAGCATGCAGTAACAGGGCACAACGTACACACATGAATTGAGCAGCAAAAGACATTATGCGAATAGATTACAGTAGATGCAAAGAATCCAGTCATCTTGAGGGGATTTTGAAATGGATCATGTGACTAGATAAAGTTTTGAGGACAGTAGGGGCCAGTGTAACCAACAGACTGTAGATACATGTATCAGTTTGAGGGGAAATGACAGGAACAGCAGCATTTGGGGAATCAGATGTGTTTGTGATATAGGTTTGTTAACTTCACTATTCTGTGCCATTGTAGATCAACAGGTTGCCAAGACTGCATCGTTTCTGGTAACTGTGCATATAGCTACAATTTATCTCTTGATAACCAAGTGATCAGTCATACCAATCCTGGTAAGGTTGCATACTGCATAAGTATTAGGACAGAGAAACCATTAAAGTGATACATTATTTAATTAGACAAATAAGTTAATTTCTTCGTTATTTCAGTAATTTTTAATCACCATATTAAATGATACACTGAGAAGAATTACAGTGCATAAAAAATGCAACCAACTTTGCCAACATGACACAGAACATCAGATTTATTAGAGAGCTGCCTTGGCTATGTACACGTAGTTATATTGTGTCAAATTCTTTATTAATGTCACATGCCTTGAGCCATATGAAGCCACATTGCACCTTTATGAATACGTCACGAGTGGACTTCTCTACAAGTGTTAAATATTAGCGTTTCAAGAATAGGTATTCTATATAAATGAAGTACACTTAAGAAATCTTGTAATATGACATATTACACTATTTCTCCTCAAGTGTGTCCATTTGAGACATGGAAAATCATTGTGATAGTGATCAATGGACTTTCTGTTCCTGTTTGTAATAATATGTGTTATCATCAAGATTATTCTGGTGATGTTGGTGAGTTGTCAGATTATAAGAAGTTGCTTCCATTTTATTAGTAATACACTGTGTTTTTATCTCTGGTTGCCAGGACTATGTAGAGGTGAAACGATGGGAGCAAGGACTGAATGAGGCTAACTTTTCAAAGGTTAAATGAAATATGTACAGAGTTTGATCAAATACAGCACATGATATTTGTATCCACAGAATCAAAACCCCCCTCTACCAGAATCCCGAAATGCAGTATACAAATCTGGCCTATGGAAAAACCATGTGACAAGAGTTGTCTGAGTTTTGCAGTTGAACTTTGATTAGTGTACTAGGGAGTATTGTGTGGTATGCATGTTGTTTTACTAACCCCCACAGCACTACAATAATTACTAGAGCTCTAATAAGGCGCCAGAGTGTGAATTCATATTTCAGAAATATGTCAATTACGGTACAAGATTGTACCCCTGCGCGTAAGCATTCGTCTTCGCATTAGATTAGACGGCAAGAGTTGGGCTGTGCTAGCCTCAGCTGCAGAGGCTGAGCTGCGTGAGTGGGAGTTAGACAAGACCAAAGGTAATATCTCAGGCGAGACACACACCCATGCAGCAATTAAGTCATGTTACATCGGTAGCATAAATGTGTCGTGTACAGTAAGTACTTGAACATCCTTTTTAGACTAATGTTTAAGTACATGCAAGTATACAGTAGCCAAAATAAAAGTAAATTGTTGACATAGTTACCCCAATTTTTATTGTAAACAATCAGTCCCCCTTTTGTTTAATTAATAAGTTTGTCCGAAAACTGTTGCTTTTGTGCACATTACGAGATCAGAGAGCGCCGGCTTTCAACGAATCAAGACTGGTATTATGTAAGAATGTAACTCCACTCATAGTGTGGATTGGTTTTATGCTACACACAGTCCTGACTTCCTTCAGCTCGCGTACGTCTTTACACCCGGGGCTATCAAGCTGGCTAGCAGCTGGTACGCTTTCGGACCTATTGCTGACAGAAAAATAGAGCGTTTCTTACTTACGTCGTTAATTCCATTGCTTCAAAGAACTGTTCTTTGAAGCAAATGGAATTAACGATACAGAAGAAACAGAGGAATATGTCGAAAGGATACTTTCGACTTATTGCGCCATCCTCAATGTAACGTTTTGCCAATTATATTTGGAGAATTGATGTGTTAACCTAGGAGATATCACAAATTGGTGGCAAGGATGGGAAGGCAGTCGTTTATGGCTCTATTGGGGTATACAGAAGGAACAGATCAAGACACCTCTTAAATACCTGCGCAGAATCACATTCATCTATCACACCCACGTACATGCACGAATCATGAAGTAATTAGCTAGTCCAATCACGACACTTAACAATAAGGTTATTCAACTCTTAGAAGAAGATTATAGGTAGGTAAACAATGCACAGTAAATTATGGCCATAGCACACCAGCACTGGACAACTGACTTAGCATGGTGGATTGATTGTTGAATGTGAGGTGAGGGTGATGGTGATGTAATGAACACCTTTAAGATGAACGTCCAAATTGTCAATGTCCCTCGCCCAAACTCTGTGCACAATAGCATGTGTCTTCAGTTGTTTTGAGGCACCTGACAGTGTCGCCAACTTGGGCATAGTATTCAGGGACCAGGCTGAACAGCTTCAGGCTATGAAGTGGAGGTATGCGTAAATTGCAATATGTAATGGTTTTCTACCATATTTGCATTAACTCTTTTATGGACAACAGAGCAATATTGCGCCGCAGGTCCTATACTAAAGCCACTCTTTTTATCTAAACAGGTAACTCTTTGTAGTCAACTATATATTGATCAGTTTGTTTCCTGGCTATATCTAGTGTAAGTAGTTTGCTAACTACGTTTTCCTGCAACACTTTCTTTGCACAACATGCGTATTGTAAAATTGGCTTTGCCTGCGAAAGAGTTAACTGACATACAGGGAATTACCACTGAAGGTATTTTCATGTGGTGATGACAAATTCCTTGCAGGATGTATGGTCTTTCTGGTGCATGTGGTATGCTTATTCATTCATCTATCTGTACATTTGAGATTTCATACTGCAGGGAAGCACCCATGCATGCCTAGTATATGACATTGATCACAACCAGATGCAGGTTGTACTCACTACTCACCGAGAGTAGCTTGGAAACAATTGTAGCAAACTACAGGTCCTTCTTGGCTGCTGGAGGAAATTCAATACACAAAAGTGCTATGCAATATTCAAATTGTATTTTAGAGCCTGCTTTTAGTATTCCAATATCACAAGTAAGCTTACATGAGCACTTATATGTCTATCCTTAATAGGTATGCCTACCTAGGTTCCATGGTCTGTGGGGGATGCTTGCCACAGTTATGATATACAGTTGGCGTTCATAAGTCAGCCATCCAGTAGCACCTCAAAGCTTCTCAGCTTATTGCTACAGAGCTGCAATTGCTACAGACACAGAAGGCGAAATATACTGAGGCCCAGGATGAACTTGCTAAGTCTGAGGAGCTGCTCAACTATGTTGCTACAACTCTGGGAAAGAAGAATCCTATCACCAGAGGCTTATATCAGCCAGATGAATGAGAACATCTGAGAAAGTCAAACAAGTTGGACGATAACTATTAATAACTATGACATGATTAGGAGAGAGAAATAGCTCATGATACAAAAGTGGGGGAGTAGAGCTTTAACATCCATGAATGCCCATTTGTTCAAGGACTGGACAAAGCACTTCAGGCCTTCAACATTAAGCGACAACAGTATTTCAGAGGAATGTTTGTTGGAATCACATACACAAGGCTCCCTAAGGTACTAACTAGCATTTTCTACAATTTCATTTTACTAGCCAGCACATATCACCACACTGTGCAACTCAATGATAGAAGAAGCACAAGAGAAGTATGTTGCTATCATTTGGCTCTGTAACTGAGACATCGTGGGAATTTATTACTGCATTCTCTCTACTTGCACAATGCCATACTGTCTACCAAATTCTACCAGCCTAGCCGCTTTATGAGTGTGCAATGCAGGAGATTAAGGGGAGGCATGCATCATCTAAGGAGCATAGTGAAGAAGCCAAAGCTCTGGAAAGCAGATTTAGCAGGTGCAGAACCATATCTGGGACACAAAAACAACACTGTATGAAACCTGTGTCAAAGGACAACAAAAACAAAATCTTTCCAGAACGGCTGTTTTTTTAATTTTTTTTAATTGGCTAAATAACACCAAGAATTGGATATAGTAAATGATTTATCTCTTTGGGCTCTGGTCCATTCAGGTTTGCCTACAATAGAGCTATTTTTGGTCAAGGCTTGTTAATCTAAGTTGACACAAGATATAAACCAACAAGTACAAAGGTCAAAAGTATCAATTAACCATTTGTTATAAATAGGGAATAAATTCATTGAAAGCCAACAATGGTTAATAAATATAGAAAGTTTGTTTTAAATCTGAAGCAGGGGGGGGGGGGGGGGGGGGGGGGTGTTTTTTTTTTTTTTTTTTTTTTTTTTTTGTTTTGTTTTGTGTTCGAATTTTACCCCTTCTCCTCCTTCTCCTTGCAGCTTTCTTATTTGGTAATGACAAACCTTGTGCCAGGAGTCCTATTAGCATTTTGTACAACCCAACTCTTATTTGGTAGTTGCTATACTGGACACATGCAACTGCCAATACATAAATCTAAATCTTTCCTATCTGAGTCAGTTTACAGTTATGCGTGGTCAAGAAGGAGGAGGAGGAGCAGGTACGAGGACGGACATTGCACCCTTTGTAAATTGTTCTCTACAACCGTACAGTTTTGCGACAAGGAAATTACTCCTTTTTGTCGATTTAAACAACAAACTAAACGATCCGATCGTCGGGAGTGTATTAATAACATTCATAGTCGCGGTCAAATCCTATATTCTAGCGAACATAAACCCCAGATAAATAACCGTGAGAAAGCATCGTTAATGAGGTAACATCTAAACTATTAGTACCTAGTGTCCAGCCAGCAAACTACTGTTATCTGGATTGAGGAGATTTTTTGAAACTTTCTCTTGCAGTACTTGTTACGCTGTGCTACAGCGAAGGTAAGTGCCGGTCAAGCGGTCAAGCGTATATATGTTAGTGCCGGTTCTTGGGCACCACATGCAGGTGTGTGTATGAGCGTATGCCTACTCTGATTCTAAATACGTAAGAGGCAATGT
>JABACO010000612.1:0-27088 GCA_013339895.1 Ephydatia muelleri | reverse complement strand
GGCATGGTTATGTACATCAATTATTTTGGCTGAATCAAAGTAGTGTTCTACTAGCTTGGGCCTCTTCGTGTAATGAAAGTACACTTCTGTACCTTCATGCTCTTCAGACTCAACCTCACGCCAACGCCTCTTACCATGTGGGTTGCCCTCTAGTGTTGTGTTGTGTGTGGATATGAAGTGTTTCCTAGTTGAATCCATCCATCCACAGGCAATGTATGAATGCCCATTGATTGTAGCAGTGAGAACATGATGGTCACCTGGCTCATTGTACTCAAGGTCATTAAAATACTTCATTGGGAACTTGGTAGTAGCAGTTTTGACTAAGCCAGTGAAATGTAGACCATACTTTCTACAGGCTTCAGCCGTTGTGACGCTGGCAAAAGCTGAGTCAGCATTAATGACTCTACCAGAACCATGCCATGGTTCAGTGAGTCTCAAGACTTGAGCCGTACCTGCTTTTTTCCATTCCTGCATGTATTTCTTTGTCGCCATCTCTTCCTTCCCTTCTTGGATTTCAAGAGCAATGATGACCTGAGTTTGAGAGCATGCTGCATCCTTCAGTTCGGCTCCAACTCCTTTTGGTTTTCTTTTTATCTTTGTCACATGTGGCATCCCATCTGAGCAGTAATTTCCATCCTTACCTCTCCAAGCACTTATGCTCTCATCCACACAGATGCTCCATGATGGGTAAAAAGTCTCCACTCGCCGCTTATTAAATCCATCAACTAGCCTACGTACTGGTGCCCATCTATCCTGAGTACTTTCCAACTCTTCTGGAGGGCAAAATCTTAAGTATCGAAGCAGTACTTCAAACCTTTGACGTGAGATGCCGTAGCGACTTCCAAATCTGGGAGCAGGGAAAATTCCATCTTGAAGACTCCACAGGTCACGCCTTTTACTGGTGGTACGTGTAAGGGTGTAGATGATACCTAGAAGCCGCCAGAACTCTGCCTCATCCATTTTCTTTTTCTTGATTGGCATTGCCATTCCACTCCACATAAGTATGTCCGGCACCATTTGAGTTGGAAAGGACATCTTAAAATACTGAATAGGAATTCTTTCTGCAGCACAGCAGTCATCAACCCACAGAAGTTTTGCACTAAACCGTGGCTGGATCCTTACATCATCTGATACACAGTCACAGATGTGCCACTCTACCCCTTGGCAAACAATTACATTTTCACTTCTTTGCTCTGAGTCATTGCCATCATTGTCTATCTCTGGTTGCCCATCGTTATCATCAGCATCGAATGCTTCCCACTCTCCTAGATGGTCTTCGCCGTCTTCAATCTCGTTCACTTCATCTCTAGCTTCAGCATTGGCAGTATCATCAGCAGAACTTGATGTAGCCACTAAGCCCCCAACATCCTCCTCAGATTCACTTTCAACAACTACTGTAAGAGCTCTAGCGCTCAAATCTACAACTTTGTTTAACGACGAAAAGCTGATCCGCCATTTTCGGCTTCTCCCGAAACCTACCTGTTCATTTATGATGCCATAAGCTAGCTTGTTCTTCCAGCCTGCACCATATCGTGCTTTTGCAGCTCTCTCACCAATAACAGCCTTTGAAGAGGCACAAACCTTGACTCCAACAGCGAGCCCTTTTGCCATGTTAATTGAAATTACCAATGGCGGCAAAAGAAGTGGGTGGAGTGAATTTGCGTGTAACGCAACAAAACGCGAGAAATGCGCCTAGAACTGGTGTGGCGCTAAAACCTAATAGGTATCTGGATGCGACAACAGTGCTGTTATAGAACACAGCGACCTTTTATACTGTGTAATAGACACGGGAAAAGTGTTAAACCAGTTTAACATTTCGTTAAACCGGTTTAACACCGGACAATCTATGATTAACGAGTGTAGATAGCAAGTGTTTTGTACTCAGAGTGATGTGCCTGTGGGTATATATACTCACCATGAAGTCGTAGGGTATTATTTAGGGGTTTAGGGGTTTTAGGGTGCGCCCGTTCCGAATCCGAACCCCAAATTTGTCCCATCTCACTCTTTGCTTCCCCCCCCGAATGTTTATGTTTACCAGCATCGTTGTCCCAGTAGTCGCGCTTCGCTCACAAATGTAGTCTATATAATATGCCTAGGCACTTGCTCTTCCTGAATTACTACTACCCCCCACCCCGTGTCCATTCAGATTCAGAGGTAAATATGGAGGAGGCTGGCCCTTCTGCAAACCGAGATTATATCAGGTAATGAAGTATTTATGTATCATTGGCGTGAAGTAGCTATCTCTGTGTTGTTTGGTTGGCTTATAAGGTACCACATGTTCTGCTCAGTGCTTTGCTTCTGTGCACTTTGTCCTAAGCCATTTGTTAGGTGTCACTAAAACACCCTCCTTTATAGGAGTGCTCCTACAATGCCTGCAGAAGGTTCGTCCAGAGATTCAACAGTTATCTTTGATGATGATGGCAAAGTTTTGGGGGCTGTTGGTGGCGCAACAGTTGTGGCAACATCATCACATGATGTAAGTGCTAATTTCCTAAGTGTTGTGGTACCAGTTCGGAGGTTGTTACGTTCACACATGCCCTTGCAAAATGGAAACTATCAGACTCTATGATAATGATAATGAATGTCTTTTTGCTGTCATACTCGATAATGTATGTTCTTTTTACCCATTTTTGGAGTAGTACTGTGGACATGTGATAGAAATTGTGTACTTTTGTATCATTTAAGGACTTGGCGGAGCTGGAAAAGGAAAAGAAAAAGCTGGAAACGAAAGAGGATAAGCTGGAAAAGGAAAAGAAAGAGCTGGAAAAGGAAAAGAACAAGCTGGAAAAGGAGCAGCAGACGAATTCTGTAGTGTACGAGGTACAAGAATTGATATCAGGGTGGATTGTGATTGTACATGTATCTGCTATTTATGTTCTACACCTTGGCCAAGAGTTTCATTTCATTTTTTTATGTGCAGGAGATACTGAAACAGCTGACTTTGGTACGGGAACAGCTAGCTGAGCTCTTTAAACAGCTGACTTCGGTACAGGAACAGCTGGCTGAGAAAGAGAAACAGCGTACTGTACTGCTTACTAGAACTCCTGCTCCTGCAAGTATGTATTTGTCTTTCCCTTCCCTCCTTTTCCCTACCACCTACCATACCCACCCCATGTGATGTGATTCAGTCTCACTGTACATGGATTTTCTACTGATTCCATGTGCCTCTAAAAATAATGTACTGTCTTGGGGACATCCTCATGAATTCTTTTCTGATTGCATTCATTACAATGCCTAGATACCACTAACTAACTTACCGAGGCTATGAACACAAACATGCAGTTCATATCCTCTTTTACCTCCACCTTGTCCATCACTGTCCTCTCCTACCTCCACCTTGTTTATCATGTTATGTGTGTGTGTGTGTGTGTGTGTTTGTGTGTGTGTGTGTGTGTGTGTGTGTGTGTGTGTGTGTGTGTGTAACTGATGTACACACATGCATTCAGGTGTGTTTCAGGGTGTGAGTCAAGTGAGACATGTACATGTGCACTATACATTCCCTGAACCTTCCTCCCTCCTTTCCCTACCACCTACCATACTCATACAATATTTGATTCAGTCTCACTGTACATTTTACTGTACCTTTTTGAATGTCATAATAGTCATCATCTACAATGGAGAACAGTAACCTTATATCTTTATTAAAATCTAATTGCACACATCTGTGCCTATACCACTTGGCAATATATGCTTGGAAAAGAAATAGGTCACATGACTTCTAAGGCTTGTTAATTAATCTTAATCATTTAGTGACCCCTCTCCACATATTGAACGGATCACAGCGAAATTGGGTTTTTAACTTAAAGAACTATGTACTGGTCTACATCTACTATCCATATCATATTTAAAATCTGTATTGTTCATCCAGTGTGGTCATCAGATTCATCATTAACATCAATTGTGATCAGCATTTAAGTGGGTTCATCAGATTTGTCATCTGATGTTGACCTGCATCTTGTGTTTTCATCAGATGCAGCTATGCCAAGTAAAAGACCAAGACTGGAAGGTATGTGTTGTTTACGTGGTTAGCAGTTTATTATTCATAGATGCAATCCTACAATAAATAAGCGTAATGCTGCTCAACTTCATCTGCTGGTATGTATTGTGACATTATATGTGTACTCTTATAACTAGGCTGAGCAGCAGAGCAAAACATTTGAAAGTGTACACCATGGAATTGCATATGGCATCACACATGTCTTACATCACTCTGTGTATAGCTATTTTACTATATACTGGGCACCTGGGTATGAGTAATCAATAACCCCAAATGGGAACAAATGCAATTGTCTGCTCACGTGGTACCAATAATTTGTAATGCTGGTATAGCCATCCAAGTTCATCATCGTATGAATTTGGCCATGTGAGAAGGTTAAGGGGAAGATTAAGGAGCCATGTTTAAATGTTTAATGTTTTCATGCACAGTGGAATCACCATAGTCAAATATTAATTTTATGTTGATGGACCATGGACTGATGTGCGCATTCGGGGTGTAATGTTTGCATTTCCATTGTTCTACTGCACTCAATGATTTTGGATATTGTTTTGTATTGAAGGCATCATCATCTACCTCCACCCCACTCACAGTTTTGAAAATACATATTTATATTTTATCATTCATACCTAGAGCTAAAGAGTATTGCAGTATGTAAAGTCGCCTCCGAATCTGCTTCTTGTTTTGCTACCTTCTCAAGCAAAAGTAGTAGTTCCTGGGTCAAAAATCTTCATCAAGAGGTGTATTGTATTGCTCCCTATCGGTATAAGGAAGGTGGGTGTGAAACGAAAGACTTTATTCCAATCTCCTTGTTGCACAAAGAATTTGGTAATTTTCTAAAGCTGTATACATCACAGGATCCATCAAATATTGATATAAAAGACATGGAGTTCTTGCAAGGTTTCATTATTTCAATGGCAATGATTTACCCGTCTGAGGAAGAGAGAAATGCAGTAGTTTTGAACAAACTTGGAGAATACATAAATCAATCAATTGTTGCAGATAATGCGACTAGTGCAGATGGAATGATGAGTATCAACAGGCATGTAAAGCTTATTTATGAAGGAAAAAATGAGCAATGCTCAACAAACTATGACCCTGAAATGCAGTGTGTTTGCTACTATTCAAAATACATCAAAGAGCAATTAAATTTCAGTTGTCCATGCATATTTTTAATACTTTCTGGGCCCAACATAAGCATTGTTGGTATTGTAAATGGAAAATCTTTTGTGTTTGTAGAAAATTTAGTCCCAACTCTTCGGCTGGCATTGATCCCTGGTTCACACATTACTAACTCGTTATGTTTTTGTTTTAAAGCATTGAAGGCATTTATATCTAAAGCCAATCAATCCGACGCAAGTGATTTTCCGTATTTTACATCATTCAAGTACTTCAACTGTGACGCCACACTTGAATATTCCAGCCGCTTGAGTCGGTTGGTATATTCAGCAAATATGAGCTGGATGACAGAGGAGAAAGAAGTAAAATGCAAGGCTGTTATTGTGAAGTTCACAAATACGTATGGAGATGAAGTACACAAATGCATGGCTGAAAGTGGTTTTGCCCCTCAATTAATTGCAGTTCATGATCTACCACCAAATTGGAAGGTTGTTATAATGGATGAGTTACAAAACCGAATGGACATTGGTAAAGATAAGTATGCTGTCGTCAGAGCGGCCATTAAAATATTACATGAGAACGGTTATGTGCATGGAGATTTGAGGCTTAGTAACATGTTTTCATGTACCAACACCGAATCGCGTATTGCTGTAATTGATTATGACTGGGCTGGAAAAGCAAATGAGGCCAAGTATCCATTGTGGATGAATCCCGCCTGCAATTGGCCACAGGGTGCTTCTTGTGGAGGGATCATTACAGTAGATCATGATAACTACTGGATTGACCGCAATTTAACGTAAATTTTTGCTGCGTGTATAAAAGTACGTGTATGTATTAAAATAAAATGCCTTTGTTGTTCTTTTGCGACAGGAATAATCCATTGCGACGGGAAGAGTGCATTGCGACGGTAATAATCTCCTGCGACGGGAATGACCCTTTGCGACGGTAATGATCAATTGCGACGGGAATGATTTTTTGCGACGGGAAAAATTGATTGCGACGGGAAGAGTGCATTGAATTATGTGCGGGATGAAGACCCGTCAAAAGCTTCCGCGCTTCGCGCGGGAGGGGGCACATCCCCCTCCCGCACCCTCTCCCTAGTAATTATTCATGTCGGACCCCCCCCTTCCAGAATTCCTGTATCCGCCCCTGCTCCGTGCTCTTCCAGATGTCATGAAGCCTTTGATAAGAATACCATGGATGGCCATGCAGTGTATGTAGTTCAGAAGAAAACAGAAAACGGCAAATCAATGTAAGACCTTTCGCTCTGCTTTCGGATAATACATAACGTATGGTCTCCCAAAGGGTCCACAAATTGGGGGCGTTCACTGCCACAGGAATAAGGGATGGGAACGTTCGTCTGGGACGGCCACGAGACGGGAACGTTCGTTTGATACGGTCAGTTTGGGACGGCCACGGGACGGGACCGTTTGTTTGGGACGGCAACGGGAGGGGAACGTTCGGCTACAGGACGGGGTTAGAAACGGTCATGGGACGGGAACTTGGGACAGCCATGGGACGGGAACGCTTAATTAATAACATAATTGTGACTTCCCAAAACAAAATATGCATAGTGGACTTCAGCTGGGCAGGATATGGTGACCAACATTATCCCTATTCTATCAACAAAAGCATCAAATGGCATCATGGTGTGATACCTGGAGGTGTAATATGATACCTATTTGGTTGAAGACATCATTGCAGATTTGGAAAAGGAGGATATAGTAATGTGAATGAATTTATTATGTATGCATTGTATGATGTTTTAGTATTTCCTTGTCATTGAATGAATACTGGTTTGAGCATTCTACCAGGTGTCCAAAGGAATGCAACGCTTTTAAACAAACACCAATAACTCTGGATATGAATGATACTAGGATGTACAGTTTAGGCAAATTTTTGTTATTATTATTATTATTTAGCATGTGCATTCTGCCCAGATTCTATCGTGGATCAACTAGGCCACCATGCGAGGGGGAGACACAGTTCATCGCCATAACATGCTGCGAGATGTGTTTGCAGATTCCTGCAGCCTGGCTCACCTTCCTGTTTGAACACCCTGAGAACACATCCATGGCTATCCACGCACCCCTCAGAACACACCTCCACACACACCTCCACACACCCTGAGATCACACCCATGGCTACACCCCTCCGAACACTCTGAGAACACATCCATGGCTATCCACACACCCCTCTGAACACCCTGAGAACACACACATGGCTATCCTTGAACACCCTGAGAACACATCCATGGCTATCAATCGGGACCGTAGGCCAATGTATGACCCCTCGATGTTACCCCGTTTTGAACCAACAGGAAGAATATTTTGTACAGCAACATAGTGGACAAAAGATGTGTTTACGAGCGTTCTATAGAAACCAGAGTGACAACTTTTAGCTTGTAGCATGCGCGACGCTAAAACTAAGAACTACTCGGCAATAGAATTCCCGTTGCAATAGATCATTCGCGTCGCAATGGATCATTTCCGTCGCAACGGACCATTCGCGTCGCAACGGATCATTCCCGTTGCAACGGATCATTAAGGAAACCTACTGCTAGATACAAAATATATTCTGATCTTGAACCCGTGCATTGCCTGCATGGGATGAATTGTTTCTGAGGCAAAGAAAAAAATGGTATACTGAGTGCAGCTTAGTGACAGTAAGCGTAAGAGATCAATAGGGACCGTAGGCCATTGTATGACCCCTCGATGTTACCCCGTTTTGAACCAACAGGAAGAATATTTTGTACAGCAACATAGTGGAAAAAAGGTGTGTTTACGAGCGTTCTATAGAAACCTCAGTGACAACTTTTAGCTTTTATTTGATTCAGTGTGCTATAGCCTAACCCTAATCCTATGTACAGCACATCATCCTTCAGTGACTGTGCATGCGCTCCTCTACATGATGTGGGATTTGTTGTCATAGACGCTCATGTATGTAGGGTAGACTAGGTAATGATCGGCATGCGCGATAGCGTAGGTAGTGTTCGACATCCATGTGTTATTATTTAAAGGGAACGTAGTTGCTTTAAACTATACTTACTGCGTCCTAAGACAACCTAGAAGGATGGTGTTTAACGTGTTTTGAAATATTGAAATGTCTTCTTTGAGGCTCTGTATTGTGTTGAAAGTGCGGTTGCCGAACACTCCCTATTGCCGACCACTCCTCACATTACCCTACATCATGCAGCCACTGCTATGTAGAGGAGCGCATGCACAGTCACTGAAGGATGATGTAGAGGAGCACTTACTCACGCAAAGCTAACAGGGCCATATCATACTAGTCAGCTAACAGGAACCAAATGCCATATGCTATGCCATTACCTCTGGTTTGGATGAGCCTTGAACTTGCGGTCGTGTTTGGAACTCACGTGAGTAACTTCACCCCTTTTATACATGGTATTATGTCATACGACACACAGTGGTTACTGACGTCGTTACGGTAAATCAAGAAATTAATTCAGCATGCACTTTTACATGCCTTCTCTGACGCACTATCTGTTGACAATTCCGATGACTGACAATAATACTTAGTTTCATAAAAGAAGACTGCCATACCAGCATTGTCTTTAAAATCGAGCACAAAAACAAAATCATGTACGTATACGACGGAAATATAATTCCGTGTGTTTGAAGTGCTGCTATGCCATTTTTGCGTCGTAGAATTTAAAATGGGAACAACAGGAAACAAAGAACCACGAACAGGGGGGAGGGGGGGCGGAGCTAAGGGTTCTACGGAAAGTACATTTCAATATTATTCACCAACAACATCATTCACAGGAGGGGTTATAAAAGTGTTATAGAGTGATTAATCATTTCAGACTGAGATTGATCAGTATTCAATGCTGCACATACCAGGCTGTGCACTATTGAAATATTTCACTCACATACATGTTTTATCTTTTGACAATATTGACATTTAACTCTCCTCCTACCTTCTATTTGGCCCCCTCCTCTTCCCCTACCACCACGGCCCCGTCCTAAAAAAAGGAGGAAAGGAATGCAAATGCAACTCAGATTAACGTACAGAAGAGTTCACTAAGGGAATCATGTGTGCTATATTAGTATGTCATTTCAGCAACATCTACAAACATCTAGGATTTTTATGTATTCCTCGCCTCCCATTTTCATAGCAACAATTTAAACATTACTTGCTGGGGGTGTTTGGAGGGGTGTGTGGATAGCCATGGGTGTGTTCTCAGGGTGGGTGTGTGTATACCCATGGGTGTGTTCGGAGGGGTGTGTGGATAGCCATGGATGTGTTGTCAGGGTGTTTGGAGGGGTGTGTGTATAATGTATAGCCATGGGTGTGTTCTCAGGGTGTTCGGAGGGGTGTGTGGATAGCCATGAATGTGTTGTCAGGGTGTTTGGAGGGGTGTGTGTATAGCCATGGGTGTGTTCTCAGGGTGTTCGGAGGGGTATGTGGATAGCCATGAATGTATTCTCAGGGTGTTCAAGGATAGCCATGGGTGTGTTCTCAGGGTGTTCAGAAGGGTGTGTTCTCAGGGTGTTCAGAGGGGTGTGTGGATAGCCATGGATGTGTTCTCAGGGTGTTCGGAGGGGTGTGTGGATAGCCATGGATGTGTTCTCAGGGTGTTCAAGGATAGCCATGGGTGTGTTCTCAGGGTGTTTGGAGGGGTGTGTGGATAGCCATGGGTGTGTTCTCAGGGTGTTTGGAGGGGTGTGTGGATAGCCATGGATGTGTTCTCAGGGTGTTCAAGGATAGCCATGTGTGTGTTCTCAGGGTGTTCGGAGGGGTGTGTGGATAGCCATGGGTGTGTTCTCAGGGTGTTCGGAGGGGTGTGTGGATAGCCATGGATGTGTTCTCAGGGTGTTCAAGGATAGCCATGTAAGTGGGTTCATCAGATTTGTCATCTGATGTTGACCTGCATCTTGTGTTTTCATCAGATGCAGCTATGCCAAGTAAAAGACCAAGACTGGAAGGTATGTGTTGTTTACGTGGTTAGCAGTTTATTATTCATAGATGCAATCCTACAATAAATAAGCTAAAGTTCTTAGGCACTATATAAAGTAATATGACTTCAAACAAGCTTGAATTCGAAGATCAAGAGGAAGTGACTCATGAGTTGCAGATCTATGTGGCAGACAATCTGGTCAGGGACTATGAATGGACTATCGATAAGCTGATGAACACCTGTGATTATGTAAGCACAGGGTGTGGGATAGCCATCCTAGGCACTTCATTCGTAAGTGGCATTCTAGGCATCATAAATGTCCATCCAATCGTCTCGACGGTGGCAGCTGGGGCGACCCTATCCATCGGCCTGATGGAGAGGTTCAAGTCACATGCAGATAACCAGTATAAGGAGGCTTTAAAGAAGCTGAGCAGCACCTATAAGAAATCAGGCCTTGACACACATGGGATCTATGACACCCCATCTGAGGAAGACCTGCACAAAAAAACTAGGGCTATCAAACGGCAGCCAAGGGCGCCTCCTTCATCGCCAACAAGCAGCATTGCTGCAAGCTCCCAGGTAAATTCAATCTAATCTATAACAGAGGATTCTATTCATCAGGGATCTCCTCCTCGGGGATCCCCAAAGATTCTGCAAAGACCCAGTTTGGGACCTCGGGGAAAGGATCTATATCAGAGCCATTGACACACACCAGCTCTCCATTGCTAAGAGACACACACCAGCTCTCTATTGCTAGTGACACACACCAGCAATACATTGCTAGTGACACATACCAGCTCTCCATTGCTAGTGACACACACAGCTCTCCATTCCTAAGAGACACACACCAGCTCTCCATTGCTAAGAGACACACACTAGCTATCCATTGCTAGTGACACACACCAGCTCTCCATTGCTAGTGACACACACCAGCTCTCCATTGCTAGTGATACACACAAGCTCTCCATTGCTAGTGACTCACACCAGCTCTCCATTGCTAATGACACACACCAGCTCTCCATTGCTAATGACACACACCAGCTCTCCATTGCAAATGACACACACCACACATAGATAGTCAACAACTACTGACACACAGAGTGAGACCAGCTGCTCAGCGTTTGTGAACTTGACCACATTTTGCTTCAAAGAGATGATGGCAAGAGATGTGCAATATCTATACTTCTGTGTAACTGGTTGATCAATAAATTTGGCCAAAAATTTGTTCTGCTTGCAATTGTATACAGATGGAGATGCAAGATTAGGTTGGGGCAACAAAGATGAAATTAAAATCTTCAATTGCACTCTTTGTTAAACAATGTTTCAATGAATATTCAATGACATTGTATTACGCATTATGTGGTAGGAGTCTGGTGCGGCTTTCTTCAAGCCAAGGGAACAATATGAGCTAATTGTGAGTATTGTTTATCATTCCGCCGCTACACCTTACAAGTCCTTCCTACACCTCTGACACAAGCACTTCGATCTCTAGCCAACTCTTATGAAATTCAATCCTGTTCCCATTGAGTGTAACTTCTGGCAAAATTTCAAACAGATTAGGAATGTTGTTGTCATTAAACTTGGTAATGTACTCTTTTAAATACAATAAGCCAATTGCTAAGGCCTCTAACTGCTTTGCAAATTGCACAAGAATTTGGTCAGCTCGAATTTCATCACAAGGATGCAAGAAAGAATTTACTGACTCGGAAAGAGGACTGACGACTACATGATCTCGACCTTCCTTCTTCATGCGAATAGCACCTAGCACATCACAGTGACAGTCGTACAGTGAAATCAAGAACATGAAATTGGTTTTCAAGTGACAAAAGTATGCAATGTTTTCCCTGTTTGCTTCAGCGACATCTTTCTTAAATTCAATATTAGCCAAACAATAACACATATTTTGAGCTGGATGTAAAGTGTCCCAAAAAGAGATATCAGTCTCACACATACCACTACTATTTTTTCTAGGAATCTTAATGGTTCCAACTGAGCAACCTGACCACAAATCACTCCCTTGCTGCAGTATTTGATGCAAACGATTGCATATAATTCTTTCATCTTCAACGTGACAGAAGCACAGCTCAGCTGCAAGCCTATTCGCCACTGATACATATTTAAGAGCAGGTGGGTTGTTAGAATTCAAGTGGTGAATGTATTGCTGAAATGCACTACAAACAAGGGTGGGAAGCACTTCTGGTTCACAGGGTGGATGGTCGATACCTCCTCGTAATGTAAAATAGTCTACGCAATCGAAAAGTTCAGCACAAAATGTCTGTGTATCTTTCAAAGCAGATGGAACAGGCAGTGGCGGAAGACTTTCTATCAAAATAAAATGCAAGAAAAGGTTCATAGCTATATCCATAGTTGTGTAAAGTTATCAAACATAAAACTAATGTCCTTTTCAACAATTAATGTTGCTAAATACAATCAGCAATGAAAAAGGCTAATGCTGTGTAGAAGGGAGGTTCAGGATATTCTCTCTCTCAGGTATCTGATATGCATAGCCACACTAATTTTGATGTTTGATTACAGTGGTTGAAATTAACTTATGGAAGTCCTTTGCTAGCAACTGGGTGTCACAAGAACCGTATTGTTTAATTAGGCACTAATAAATGAAATTGTGCTAGTAAGAAAGCATGCACAATGGTATCCAATGTTTAATAGCTTTAGTAACTTACTTAATTCTTCAGTGCATTCTTTTACTTCTTTCACCAGATGACCAAGGCGCAAATAACTTTCTTCTATTTTTTTTTCTTTCTGTAGACGAAGAAGGTCTAATTCTGCGCTCGCAGCTTTGGACCGTGACAATTCCCTCCAATATTCCAACTGAGACAGTAAATATGTCTTGACTTCTTCATTGCTCTTATCAGGAATACACCAGAATTCCTTAAGATCTCGAAGTGAGTCCTTAAGGTTACTTAGGCGGCATAGCAATTCTCTTCTCTTTTGAGTTTCAGACATCTTCTTTGGCTTTTTAACTAAATAGACAAGTATTGAAACAAATTATGGGAAGGGAAGGGAAAAGAAAGGTCACGAGTGAGAAAGGATGGATGGGAATATACCTTCTACTTTTGCCATTTTGCTTGATGGCTCAAGCTCATCTACATACAGTATTTTTACTATATACTGGGCACCTGGGTATGAGTAATCAATAACCCCAAATGGGAACAAATGCAATTGTCTGCTCACGTGGTACCAATAATTTGTAATGCTGGTATAGCCATCCAAGTTCATTATCGTATGAATTTGGCCATGTGAGAAGGTTAAGGGGAAGATTAAGGAGCCATGTTTAAATGTTTAATGTTTTCATGCACAGTGGAATCACCATAGTCAAATATTAATTTTATGTTGATGGACCATGGACTGATGTGCGCATTCGGGGTGTAATGTTTGCATTTCCATTGTTCTACTGCACTCAATGATTTTGGATATTGTTTTGTATTGAAGGCATCATCATCTACCTCCACCCCACTCCATAAATATACACAGTTTTGAAAATACATATTTATATTTTATCATTCATACCTAGAGCTAAAGAGTATTGCAGTATGTAAAGTCGCCTCCGAATCTGCTACTTGTTTTGCTACCTTCTCAAGCAAAAGTAGTAGTTCCTGGGTCAAAAATCTTCATCAAGAGGTGATGGACATTGGTAAAGATAAGTATGCTGTCGTCAGAGCGGCCATTAAAATATTACATGAGAACGGTTATGTGCATGGAGATTTGAGGCTTAGTAACATGTTTTCATGTACCAACACCGAATCGCGTATTGCTGTAATTGATTATGACTGGGCTGGAAAAGCAAATGAGGCCAAGTATCCATTGTGGATGAATCCCGCCTGCAATTGGCCACAGGGTGCTTCTTGTGGAAGGATCATTACAGTAGATCATGATAACTACTGGATTGACCGCAATTTAACGTAAATTTTTGCTGCGTGTATAAAAGTACGTGTATGTATTAAAATAAAATGCCTTTGTTGTTCTTTTGCGACAGGAATAATCCATTGCGACGGGAAGAGTGCATTGCGACGGTAATAATCTCCTGCGACGGGAATGACCCTTTGCGACGGTAATGATCAATTGCGACGGGAATGATTTTTTGCGACGGGAAAAATTGATTGCGACGGGAAGAGTGCATTGAATTATGTGCGGGATGAAGACCCGTCAAAAGCTTCCGCGCTTCGCGCGGGAGGGGGCAAATCCCCCTCCCGCACCCTCCCCCTAGTAATTATTCATGTCGGACCCCCCCCTTCCAGAATTCCTGTATCCGCCCCTGCTCCGTGCTCTTCCAGATGTCATGAAGCCTTTGATAAGAATACCAGTAGAGTTGGTCATGGATGGCCATGCAGTGTATGTAGTTCAGAAGAAAACAGAAAACGGCAAATCAATGTAAGACCTTTCGCTCTGCTTTCGGATAATACATAACGTATGGTCTCCCAAAGGGTCCACAAATTGGGGGCGTTCACTGCCACAGGAATAATTTACGCAGAGTTCTCTAATTAGAAAAATGGGTAACTGCTGCATGCCGCAGAGAAACGCCGGTGTGTGCATGTTGTATGTATCTATATGCTTGCGCGGCATGCATGCTGTCTCTTATTGCTAGTTCTCTCCCAACAGACATTGAGCAGGTAGAAACTAAGGTACAACATATAATCAAGTCTGGAGTTCACTGGGGACCTGATCGAATACATACAGGTCCGCTATTAATCCCAAAAGAACTGGATACCAAGTGAGTGTGCACTTGCTCAGTAGTACATGCATGAGTAACACTTCTTGTTTGGTCTATAATAGACAAAAATTGGCTGGAGCGAACATGTAAGTTAATGGCTACATGTGTGCATTGCATGCATATTCTATAGGGTCTAGAACTTAGCCTGCATTCATTCCTTCTTCACCTTACAGCTGGTGACTCCGCCTAGTAATTAACTCATGGTGAGTTTTTGTATTGCCTCATTGTTTTCATATATGAAGAATCTTCTTACAGCCAATCCTGCTGACAATTATTTTATTCCATTCATATTTGATTATTGTATTTATATTTGATTATTAAATCTGCCAATATTATATATATGTGGGTGGTGTGTGTATGGTTGCATATGCTCATGGATAGGTTACATTGTATCTGTTTTTACTATGTATACACTTATTGAAACATTCATTTACCACTATTTTCCCCATTATTGCCTCATTTGGGGTAGTAATGTATATCGTTTTCTGAGAAAAGAAAAAATAATAATTAGGTCGAATTGGTTCTTACCTGGGGTGGGCTGAGTCATGGGCCTTCTCTGCAAAAGTAGTCAGTATGTTGGGTGTTATGCTGCTGACTTGGTGTGCATATAGCAGCACTTACATCATCAGACAATTTCGACACTTCTGTGCATCCTGGGTCAGGAGAAATAGCACTTATATCAGCGGCTGGCACTCAAGATGGTATGGAACTGTCCCCCGATGCCAGGGCCCCAGGACAGGCAACTCTGCTGCCTGTCCATGTGTCACTCTCTCTTTCCGTAGGACTTGGTACGACGTCCAGAGGTTCTCATGCTGGCTTGGCCCCCTTAGCTCGACATCTTGGGGAGGGGGAGAGGCTTCTATTCAGAGAGCAAAGAACAGACATTCTTGACATGGAGATAGATGGTGAAATGAGTAATTTCACTCTTACCTTCCTGACATAGGCGTAGAGTACGGGGGGGCTCAGGGGCCCGGGCCCCCCCCCGGCCAAAAGTCGGGGGGGCTCAGCCCCCCCGGGAAACCTGTATCATTAATTTCATAAATTAATTATTCACGCGCTCTTATAATTGTACCGATCGCGATATTCCACATGCACACGATATACAGTAGGCCTAATTATCAATTTGTCAAATGAAGCGAATCGACCACTTCTTTAAGATTTGCGAGCTGCCGAAAGGTTCGCAGAGTTTAGCAGATGCAGCAGAGCCAGTCGCAGTGATGGAAAAAGCTGACAGTAGTGGGAGTGCGGTTGTGGTGGCCTCCAATAAGAGTAATGAATGTGATGATGATGAGGGAGGTCATGAAGGAGGTGGTCTGTCAGGTAGAAAATTCCAGGTCCATTGGAAATCCAAGTACAACTTGATCGAATACAGAGAGCATAATGATGGCAAAGAGGATAAAGAATGCGTCTTCTGCGCTGTTTGCACGAAGGGTGTCGCAATGCAAATGGCTCTTCCAATGCTGATATTATCATTCCCGTCGTAACGGATTATTCCCGTCGCAATAGACCATTCATTTGACTAATGTAGGGGACATCAGGGGCACTGACTATGTAGGTACATCAGGGGCACTGACTATGTAGGGGAAATCAGGGGCACTAGGGGCCGAGCTAAGAAGGGGGCCGGGCCAGCATGAGGACCCCTGATGGGGGTGGACGAAGGAAGCAATGACTTGATAAACAAACAATTGTGTGGAATGCGAGAGATGAAGGGTGGAGGGAGGGGCAGTC
Source organism: Ephydatia muelleri (assembly GCA_013339895.1). Classification (NCBI taxonomy): domain Eukaryota; kingdom Metazoa; phylum Porifera; class Demospongiae; order Spongillida; family Spongillidae; genus Ephydatia; species Ephydatia muelleri. The sequence continues at coordinate 10,597 of JABACO010000612.1, read as the reverse complement.
TATATGGGCAGCCAGTTGAGTTAACTTTATTCCTGTCGCATTAACCATGAGGGTTGCTGCTCTGCGTCAAAAGCTCGTTCAGCACAATACATGCCTTCTCTGACGCATTTCGTCATTTAGCAAATCTACCTGCCTGAAAGTCTGCTAAATGTAGGTATGTAATATTTATAATTTAATGAATGCATAATATCCGTAATTCCTTGTTTCCTTACTTTTTACTCAATTGCTATCTATACACCACCCCTATCCTTGACACAGTACCCATCCCTACCCTTGGCACTGTACCCACCCCTATCCTTGGCACTGTACCCACGCCTACCGTACCCTTGGCTTGCACTGCACACATATTACCCTTATGAAGTTGCAGCAATGCACTAATTGCTTTGCAAATGAATAATGAGGTGCAAACCAATGAAAACATAGGAGTTAAACAATGTGTATTCAAATGTTAATCAGCTGCGAATTATCCATCCAATCAGAAGATGGAAGAAGAGGAGTACTTAGCAATCACTTAAAGTTCTGATAGGCGTCAAATGTGCTCAAAAATTCCAGCAGCGCAGAATGAAGGAATATGTATTGTGCCTGTGGGGAGGGGAGGGGTGGAGATGGAAGGGAGCAGTACACTTAACGTACCAATGAGTCCAACAGGCCAGCTCTCTGTATCCTCATGGACTTAATGGTCTGGAAGGCATCCACCACCTGCTCCACCTTAACCCTGTCCATCATGGAGTAGGCAGCACAGAAGGTCCCCGTGCGACCTATGCCATCGCTGGGGGGGCAGAACCAGGGAAGCCTTTATGAATGTCACACCTACATGTACTCTGCAGGAGGATGTGTGTGCATGCACTTGTGAGCAACGTAATGATCATTAAAACAACATAACCAAGAATTAAAAATATTAATCAACACAATATAATTCCTTGGTGAGATTATCAATGACCAAGTAGCAAATAAGAACCACATCATTTAGAAAGTTCCAAAGATAGATTGTAGGAATTAATTAGTTTGATACACAATAATGTATGACAACTTCAATCAATTGCTTTATAGGCGCAGATAAGATAAACCTTGATGAAAGCTGTCATAATAAAAAGACCACTACAATTAATTTAACTTTGAACTCACCGTTAAAATGGTGTTTCCTACTTTATTTAATAACAAATGAACTCTTGTGATTGATACTTAAGTAAAATCATAAAGAGAAATACTCCATGAATGAGGAATTGACTTAAAGTGGTGGTGTTATACATAAGCAGCTTAAACTATGGTCTCAAATGATAATAACTCAAATGATAATAACTCAGTAACTTGAAATCAGTGCTTGCATATTCAGATCATCCGTTACTTATTAATGGTTATAACAGCCAGTCAAATGGCAAGGCGGAATCGGAAGTAAATGGTATGTTGTTATTTGGAATTATTAATATTATTTTGGTTGATTTTTCGCACCACCCCTTATCTTGCAACAGGCCTTTCTACTGGGCACGCACGTGTAGCGAGTTCGGTCTGCAACTTGTGCTCCCACAGGCTCACTTGCACTGGTCCCAATAATTACACCCACGCATCACTCCTCATGTACCCACATCACTCACACCCAGGGAAGCACTGCCACATTTTTCACACCACCCCTTATCTTGCAACAGGCCTTTCTACTGGGCACGCACGTGTAGCGAGTTCGGTCTGCTTTCGGGGGCAACTTGTGCTCCAATCATTTGAAAAGTGATAATGAGGGGGGGGGAAACATGGCAAAGTGCCCAATGACATTGTCCTATCCTATCACTTTCATCCCTCCCCTCACTATATTATATATGAAGACACAGATGTAAACAGTTAGGTTTACCTCCACCATCTTTCTTCTTACTCCGCATGTTTCGGTTTCGCTGTCTTTTTCTGCTATCATAGACACTGACTATGTATGTTGCACTGACTATGCATAGGGGAGATCAGGGGGCACTGACTATGTAGGGGACATCAGGGGCACTGACTATCTCCGTGTAAGTATCATTCCCGTCGCAACGGATTATTCCCTGACTATGTCTGGGCAGGAAAAGGCTTGCCTGGGCAGGCCTAGGAACGCCGGTCTATGAATATGATAACACAGACACGAAAGTTGGTTGATATATCATCCAGCATCACATTATGCCATTTCTATGGGACTATTACATTTTCACATCTGATAAGGCCTTGTTTCCTTGCTTTTTACACAACCAATTGTTATCAAATCCTATACATCACCAACTTTCTTGTAGAGAATGTTTTTATTTACTTGTTTGACTAAGTCTCCCATGGATGTTTTTTAACATTGTATTCTTTGAGGAATGGCTTTGAGCTGCAAGTCTTGATGCTAGTTCTCCAAAAAACTGGCCTGCAGTTCTTCCCAAGCACCAAACGTTTCCACCACCAATGGTACACACTTCCATCCCAATTCGGAGCAGATCGTATCATTGCATGTGTGCTTTCTCTCTTCTGTTTGCCTTGCTGCTGCACCTGCCACCACACCCAATTTGCAATGCAACTTCGTTTTACCTTCTGTAGCACCATCCTTGTCAACTTCTACCAACACAAAAGAGTTAATATGAATGATTAATCGGCAAGGGCATTACAGGAATGGAGAGGTCATTACAGGAATGGAGAGGTCACACACCACCACTATGGACTTGTTGATGGGTACAAGGACCATACCTGCATGAGTTTTGAATTAATAAAAAATGGTTATGAGTCATTTCAGTCTTACCTCCTGTTCCTTCTGGGGCTGGGCGGGGGGCATCTAATGCAGAAAGAGAGTAATTTCAGGTTGATTTATTAGTTTTTTTTCCCCGTCTTACCTCCTGCTCCTTCAACTGGGGCTAGGCGGGGGCCAGCAAGGACACCACAAACAGTGGGGGGGGGGGGGGGGGGGGGGGGGGGGGTGGGGCCGAGCTAAGGGGGCCGAGCCAGCATGAGGACCCCTGATGGGGGTGGACGTAGCAAGTCCTACGGAGGGCAGAGAATGCATAGCTGCTGCCTCTAGACCATGTGCCTGTGGTGATTCGTCATTCTGAACAGGAGGGGCTGAAGGATGGTAAGGGATTTCATTTTATTATTAAAATAAAAGAGTGATTGTGTTTTAGAGTGATAGATCGATTGATCAATCCATATTCAATGCTGCTGCACTTACCAGGCTGAAGGGGGTTTCGGGCGATGTCACCAGCCTCAACGTCTCTGAGAAGGAGGGAGGGTAAGGTTTGTGGCAACCAATAATTAAATTAATGCATTGCCGCATTGACCACTATTCTTGGGTTGGGCCTCCCTTCCATCACCCATTTCCCCTACCCGTGAACAGAAAAGGTAGGCATTTTAAGATTAGAATGTACTATTCAATTCCAGCCCTCAACGACCCTCCCACCTCCCCTAACCCCTTTTCTCACTCACCTCCTCACATCCACATCATCAAAACCAGCACATCATTCAACCCATGAAAGTGAAAGTAATTTTTAATTTCAGTGCACAACCTCTTCAATCTGAGCTCCAGCTGGTGTAGATGCTCTGACTGATAGCATATGGCCAGCTGATGGGCCTCCACACTCTCGTTCTAACAGTAAATATAATTAACTACCAGCAGGTTCACACACACACACACACACACACACACATACACGCTTTGTTCGTACCCTTGACTCTGCATGTGGTTTTGTCTGTGTAAGTTAGTAGAGCTAGTGTATTGCTATACCCCCATTTATCATTTATTGGTGTAAATAACGTTTTAGCCATGAGGCTAGGCGCTCGCTTAAGGCCTTTAATAAAATCACAATTAAACGCACACATACACACACAAGCACGCATGCACACACATACACAACCACATTTCTTGCAAGGTCGCCCAAAAAAAGAAGGCCTACCTAGATGCGATCACCTAGGAAACATAGGTGGTTGCGTGATCACCTAAGCCCCTGTGTAGGTTTACCGTTATCTATACTACTGGTGTCCTGGCTGTTTTTACCAGGGGGGGGGGCAAGAACCATAAATGGCAACCCTTACATTATAGCCTTGGCGCCCTTGCCGATTAATCATTCATATTAACTCTTTTGTGTTGGTAGAAGTTGACAAGGATGGTGCTACAGAAGGTAAAACGAAGTTGCATTGCACATTGGGTGTGGTGGCAGGTGCAGCAGCAAGGCAAACAGAAGAGAGAAAGCACACATGCAATGATACGATCTGCTCCGAATTGGGATGGAAGTGTGTACCATTGGTGGTGGAAACGTTTGGTGCTTGGGGAAGAACTGCAGGCCAGTTTTTTTTAGAGTGATAGATCAATTGATCAATCCATATTGAATGCTGCTGCACTTACCAGGCTGAAGGGGGTTTCGGGCGATGTCACCAGCCTCAACGTCTCTGAGAAGGAGGTAGGGTAGGGTTTGTGGCAACCAATAATTAATGCATTGCCGCATTGACCACTATTCTTGGGTTGGGCCTCCCTTCCATCACCCATTTCCCCTACCCGTGAACAGAAAAGGTAGGCATTTTAAGATTAGAATGTACTATTCAATTCCAGCCCTCAACGACCCTCCCACCTCCCCTAACCCCTTTTCTCACTCACCTCCTCACATCCACATCATCAAAAAAGGCAAGGGCAGAAAGCTGTGCCGGAGCTTTCATACCAATAGCAAGAGTGTGTTTGTGTTTTAGAGTGATTGTGAGATTGCAATGCTTGCACATACCAGGGTTTTGGGCGACGTGCTCAACATCAGGGGAACCCTGAGGAAACTGGGCTGGAACTGTTTGAAAACAACATCATCATTCACAGGAGGGGTTATAAAAGAGTGAGTGATTGTGTTATAGAGTGATTAATGATCAGTATTCAATGCTGCACATACCAGGCTGAAGAGGCGACGTCCTCAACATCGGGGGGACCCTGAGCAGGGGCAGGCAGTTGGGCTGGAACTATTTGAAAAAAAAAACAACATATATTGGGATGTCTTGGAAATAGGTAAATGTATAGTACACGTGCCTTCAAGCAAGGTCTTCAATTCCTGTTTCAAAGTCGCAGGGAGGCAACAAAGATATACCCCCAAACAGTTGGCCTGCTGGTAGCCTCCCTCGACCTTGAAGCGGAACTTTCGCTCCTCCTTTCCAAAACAGCGGCTGTGGCTGTATGCTATCTCCCTCAGCATTGCATCTGGGGAGATGCCAAGTTGTTGTGAGGCCATTGTGGTTCGCACCACAATGGCCTCATTCTTGTCAATGTTGGTCAGTCCCAGCATGGTGGTTGGCTAAATCAATTTAATTGTGAATAAGAAATATGAAATGCACACTTTAACCAACCAGGACTGTGGGATGGTTACGCAGCAGGATAACCAAACGCTCAAAATAGCCCATAATGGCTACAGGAACTGTTAGTGTGAATAAACTTTGAAAGAAACATAGAAAAAAAGAAATTCTTACCCTCTTCCCCACCAATGCCTGTGCCTGCTGGAACACCGCTGCCAACACCCTGAGCAACTGGTGCGAAAATAAAATTAGGTGGGAAACTTTTAAAAAAAAAGGAAATTCTTACCCGCTTCCACACCATTACCACTGCCTGCTGCCTCACCTGTGGTGAAAATAAATTTTTTTTGACTATTGATGCTACTTAGGTGGTGTGAGAATGTAAATGAAACTTGAACAAAAACAATCTTACCCGCTTCCACACCGCCGTTGTCTGCAGCCTCACCTTGAGCAGCTGATGGGAAAATAAAATCTCGTTATTGTGTGTTGCTAACTTACCACTTGACTATTGATGCATGCTAGTTACGTGGTGTGTTGTGTTGCACTACGCACGGAACATTTTCAACATGCCGCTAGGCAACCATTATACGTTGCTATGATGTTATCACTGCAACTGGGGTTGTTATATGTTATACAACACAACCTACCTTGACGGTCACGCTCGGTCACCTTCACTACTGTCCTCTGTCCAATTGGTGTGTGATTAAGGGAACTTTAAAAAAAAAAAACAACAAATGGTAACATTCCCACATGTGGGACATCAGGGGTCCTCATGCTGGCTCGGCCCCCTTAGCTCGGCCCCCCCCCCCCCCCCCCCCCCCCCCCCCCACTTGTGGGGGAATGATCTATTGCGACAGGAATAATCCATTGCGACGGGAAGGGTGCATTGCGACGGGAATAAAAGTAATGCGACGGGAATGATCCTTTGCTACGGGATTGATCGTTTGCGACTGTAATGATCCATTGCGACAGGAATGATGTCTTGCAACGGGAATGAACCTTTGACTTCATTTGGACCTGGACAGTATTGGGGTGGACATAGAGGACCTGACAGTAGTGGGACATAAAGGACCTGACAGTAGTTAGGTCGTAAAATAGAGAACGAGACAGTAGTTGTGTTGTCATAGAGGACCTGACAGTAGAGGAGTGGACAGGTGGACAAAGAGGCTGACAGCAGATGGTTGTCTCTGTTTCTTCGAAATTTTCTTTTTTTTGACATCTTGACGTACAAAAATGGGAAAGTTGAGTGCTAGTTTTTACTCAGGATGGCCACTAAGAACCACTCTTAATTCATATTCTTGTCCCAATCATATATAAAAGTCCCACCGCCTCTTTTCATCCCAATGACATTGTCCTATCCTATCACCTCAATATGGAAATGCATAATGGTTTTATCATGGGAATTCAATGCAATTCTCGTGCGTAAACCACTAAAACCACTCTGGTTTTATATGTGGAAAACTGTTTCTCAGGCTGGTAATTTATTGTGGTATTGTCGAACAAAACCCTGGCTGGTTTTGAACTTCATCCTGGCTGTTTTGCACTCCGCAGGTCAGGGTTGCCGAAGGCCAGCCCGGCCTGCCAGGTCGGACATTTAGCTTGGCCTGGCAGGCCGGACCGTGACCTGACAGGCCGGCATGCCGGTTATTATTATAAATTATTAAATTCATGTCTATAGCTAGCTTGATGGGATCAGTGTCAAAGCTTGTCAAAGTTGGGGACTTAAATAACTTAATATTGAATCTAGTAACTTGGAATCAGTGCTGTTCTATTTCAATCCTGAGTGATATAGAGGACCAGACAGTAGTGGGGTGGACATAGAGGACCAGACAGTAGTGGGGTGGACATAAAGGACCTGACAGTAGTTAGGTCGTAATAGAGAACGAGACAGTAGTTGTGTTGTCATAGAGGACCTGACAGTAGAGGAGTGGACAGGTGGACAAAGAGGCTGACAGCAGATGGATGGACATAGAGGACCAGACAGTAGTGGGGTGGCCAAGGATCTCCAGGTTGGGTAGGAATGAGGACTTAACAGAGGCTGGAAAAAGAGAGCAACCATTCCTACTAAACACTTCACACTTGGGATAATTGATGAACAGACCCAGGTGGGGCCCCAACTCTTCAATTAGATGCAGAGCTCGTACTACAGCTGACCTCTCCCCCGCCAGTATGCCATCATCCAGGTACCAAGCATTGAAGCGAAGATCGATGCAATCGTCGTCAGCCTCTATGCTAGAAACAAGCTTATGGAGGACCAAAGCAAACAACATTGGGCCAAGGGGATCTCCCTGCTGAACACCTGACTGTGAGCTGATTTTGCCCATGGAGTGCCACAAAATGGAGTGAGAACCATAGCACCATGAGACCCATGGTAGCAGTTCAGGGAAGAAAGAAGAACACTCATCAAGAACTGCTTGCCTGGAAACCCTGTTAAATGCGTTAGACATGTCAACCTTGCAGACTACGAAGTCCCCACTCATCCAGCCATCATCAATGCACTTTCTCAATTTGTGAACCACCTTTTCTACGCCTGCCTTACATGCCACGCCAAACTGGGAAGGCTGAAAAAAGGTGGAGAACTTATCTCTGAGGATAGAGCAAAGGCACTTACCTGTGAGTCTGCGAAGTGTTTCACCAACAACTATGGGTCTAATGTCAGTATATCGACCCTCGCTGATTTTACCCTTGTTTAGTGCAATCAATCTACCGCCAGACAAAAAAGCAGAAACACTTTTGGGGGCCTTACCTGAGGCTAGAATGTTAACAACCCCCTTCAGGGAGTCACAGATTGGGGTTTGGAGAGGTATTGAAGCTGCATCAAGTATGTGTTGAATGGATAGGCCAGAGGGACCTGCCGAGGTTCCTTTAGTGAAGGATCTCAAAATGCGCAGGATGTCAAAGGAAGGGCCAAGGGTAACGGGGTTGCTGGCTACGTCCGGGATTGTGGGGTGAGGGCAGGAAGGATTCTTGGACTGTAGCAAGTTCCATGTTGCACTGTTAGAAGGTGCAATGCCACTGGAGAGCAGCATGCGGCAAGCTTTTCCCATCAATCCTGAGCGGCCTAGTGAAATGGCTGAAGAGATTTCTTGACTGTGGGTAGATGTTCTGAGGTTTTTGGAAGAATTATGGAGGTTGGCTCGGGTTACAGACATTGACCAGAGGGTGACCAGATCATTATTTAGCCACATCTTGCACAGTGACTCGATTGGGGTGTGTGGGTTGACGACACTTCTCTGCTTCAAAGAGGGAAGGACACACTTTGGGAGCATGAACAGTTTCAACCAGGCCTCTTCGGAATTATGGAGGAGGACCTCCTTCAGAGCTGATGAGAGGGCTCGGGCAAATGCCGGCCGGGCTTTGGTAGGAACGAAGCGTAGAGTTGGGTGATGCAGCTGACAGACCTCCTCAAAGGTGGGAAGACTCAGGTTGATCTGTGGCTCTGGTGCTATGGGGGACTGGAGATGGGCTGTTTGGTCGGTTAGTCTTTGTGAGCAGCGCTGGAGGTGAGAGGCCTGCCTGGTGTTAGCCACTAATTGGGAACAGTTGGGACACACAAACAAATTTTGGTCCAAAAGCCACTCTGCAGGTACCTGACCAGGAAGGGCTCCACTGGCATGTAGGGACATGTGGATGCGCCACATGGATGGGGCTATAAGAGCTGTACACCCCTCGATGGTACACTGCTTTCTGATTGGTGTGACTGGAGGGGCTGAGGTGGACAGGGGGGAAGGATCCGGAGGATTTTGCCGGGATTCTACTGGGGGGCGCTGTGAAAGAGCAGAAGGATTGCAAGGCTGGGGCGAAGTAGGAAGAGATGAGACAGTGTGCGCCGGCGGGGAGGTTGGAGGCAGCACGGTGGAAGATGGTTGTGTCATAGGATGCAATGGTTGAAGATGAGAAGTGGATTGAATAATGACGTTTGGGGGAGCAGGAGCATTAGCACAATTTCCCCTTCTCCCGGGGTAACAGTTCACACAGGAGCGCTCCTCCCGACAGCACTTGCAAGCCGTGCAACGGGCGCCTGAGGAATGGCACTTGCAACAAGTGGCCGATAGTGACTCGCACTCCTGGGAAGGTGACAATGGAGATTGGGAACAAGTCTGCTGATTCGTTGCCCAAAGTAACGTCGATGAGGGATCAATAAGCCCAGATGACGACTGCTGCATATTTTGAGGGCAGTACGATGCCGAGGGGCTCGGAAGTGATGACGGAAGCTCTGAAGACAAGGCCGGAGCCATCGTCTCTATGGACGCTTGCAGCTGCTGTAGTGTTGGTTGTAATGATTCCAGCTGCTCAGTGTCAGGGGAGCGAGTGGTAGACCCTGGGAGATGGTTCGAAGGTACCGTCGCCGTCGTCGAAGCGCTGTGGTGAGAAAATCTATTACAGCACTTACCGTGTTTAGCAGGGAGACAACACGTGCAGGCTCGTCCTGCCTTCGCACACGCGCAAAACTTGCAACGGGCGTTTCTGCCATTGCAGCTGCAGCAGGGATGAGCTCTTATAGATCTTCCTGGGCTGGATTGGCTGCGATTAGGCATGAATAGGCCTATCTAGACGATGAATTCAAAATAGCCGCAACCGCGAAAGCGGACGCCATTTTCATTATTATTTATTCATTTATTATTATTATTATTATTATTAATAATACATACACTGATACATGTATTGAATACATGACAATACGCTAATAGAATAAATGCTCATACAGAAATAATATTACCACTAAAAATGACCTATCAAATGTTATTATTATTATTAGAAGTCACTTTGGACTGCAGCAGTTTCCAGAGCATGCAAGAGTCATCAATCTACACCTATTTCTCAGGCTTCCATCACCAAAGAATTTGACCATGTACAATCTGACCATGCCAAGCTCAAGTCTGCCATATCATGTGTTAGAGAGGGTCTGCTCTCTAAGGCTTGCCAGATTCTCACATCTAAGGGAATTGCACCAGACACCAAAGAAACTTTTGAACGACTTAAAGCCAAACATCCCTTTTCTAATCCACCTTCTGTCCCAGTTGGAAACATTGACACCAAACCTGTACAACTTCTAGCTGATTTCAATCTCTTGGCAGTATTACGGTCATTCAAGAAAGCAACAGCTTGTGGACCATCTGGTATGAGGATTCAACACTTTCTAGATGTTGCCAGTGTACCCTTACCTGTATCAACCATTACCCTCCTGCGTGAAGTCTTAAACATTTTACTTACTGGAAAGGCTCCAGAAGCAATAGCCCCACTTCTAGCAGGAGGAAGTTTGACAGCGTTGTTGAAGGTAAAGGGAAACAGTTGGGATGTTAGGCCAATTGCTGTAGGGGAGGTGATAAGAAGGCTGGCTAGCAAGTGTGCC
>JABACO010000611.1:0-27146 GCA_013339895.1 Ephydatia muelleri | reverse complement strand
AAGCTATTGTAAAATGGGGGGGCCATTGTTAGGAGAATTGTAGAACTGTTGGAAGCTTCCCAGGTTGAGCAGCTGGTAATACCCAAGGCCTATAGGGGTACTGTTTTCAAGCTGGCTCACGAGGTCATAGCAGGTCACCTTGGAGAGAGAACACTCAACAAAAAATGACGAGACGATTCTACTGGCCATCCATTTTCAAGAATATCTCTCGAGGAGTCTTTTGTGTCCCTGGTACCAGAAAACAAATACTCATAAGGTTGTCCCTGCTCCGTTGATTCCTCTTCCTCTACTGGTGATTACAGAGCCATTTACTTGTACAGCGGCAATGGATATAATTGACCCACTTCCACAAACTGAGAGCAGTAACTGATACGCACAATTCCCTTGCATAGCATTGAAGCTGAACACATCGCTCAGCAATTGGTAACCCTTTTTTTTTTTCACATGGGTTCCCTCAAGAAAGATTAACAGACCAAAGGATTGATTTTACTTCCCCAGCTTCTCAGAGCTGTACCAGTTATTGCATGTAGATCCAAATGTGCACTAGCCCGTACTATCTGATCAAGGTACGACAAAGAGGTAACAGCAGCTACATTTATTCTGTGGTTGCAACCAAATGTGCATGTGTATGTCTATGTCAATTCCTAGTGCCCCTGGTATATGAATACCCCATGTGGGCCCAGAACTACACTTATGCATGCACACACACACACACACACACACACACACACACCACACACACACACAACACACACACACACCACACACGCACGCACGGACACACACCCATGCACACACACACACACACACAGAAATGCACACAAAATAAACATACAAACAAACAAACAAACATGTAGCCACTTACCCAGCACACAATCACAGGGATAAACTGTAAGCAAGGCCACATGATTATAATGAATAATAATTGCATGGTCACACTGACCTTCCGACATGAATTCAGTTGTTGATCACGTGACTGCTGGATGTACAGTGTACTGTATGAGTAAACTTGTTATGTGTAGGGAGGGGCACACTGCACTAGCTAGCAGGACAGTCAGACCCCAGCTACCAATGCTACAATAACATTTGTCCCTTGGTTGGAGACAACTATGTACCCAATAAGAGCAGTGCAAGTGCACATAAATTCTATGAAGGTACAGTAAGTGCTTCAATTTGAACCAACTATGCATGAAACACACCTCGATTATATGCATAATCCCCACTTGTGTCTGAAATCAATTCACGCACACCAGCAACTTACGGCCTTCGAATTTTTAGTACTCCTCAGTGTGTTTCCTCAGCAGTACACTTGTCGTGTCTTGTAGACCTAGTACAACAGGTATCGTAGACTTTCACGGGACTATCTGTTTCGATTCCCACGCAGAGGGTGTGGTTTAATACGGTTTTGCCGCGTGCCGTGAGTCGGCGCATTAATTGATTTTCGTAAGATCGCACTGAGAGGGATAAGAATTGGCGGCGAACCTTGACCATTTTTGCCCATATCGCATGAACCCAGACTCACCTTACAACGTAACAGTCTGCCCTCGTTAAGAGCGAACGCGTTATATAAGCGGCCTCGTTAGAAGCGAGGGGCCATATTCTAAATTATATTCACGGTTAATATGGGTAAGGTACAGTTTCAATGTGTATACTGTGCAGGTACATGTCTAAGAGCTTATGAATAGCAAGCTTGAACAATGCATACAGATGTTGTATGCACGGTGTACATAATTGATTGTATCAGAGATAATATCTATACATGTATATAATCTCTGATTGTATCCATTCGCTGATAATGAACCACCCAAGCGCAATCTTGGGCCCAAGGGTAAGAGAGCAGGGACACTCTTAACGGGGGCAGCCTGTAATACACGTCCGCCACAGCTTTTACGGAATATCCGAGTGGCGAGCGTCTAGGGCCCTCCCCAGACCTTGATCAGCGGAGATCGAACAGGAACGACTGATTGAACGCATTGAGATGTCTATTATTAGTTATTCAAACTATGTTAAGAAACGAACCACTCTCGCTAGCCTACGCCAGGGCCGTCGCCGCCGGTCCGGTTGCACGGTTTTAACCGGACACACTTTTTCTCCCTGCTGTCTCGGTCTCGGACCCATGTTATTACATCATTGTATGTTCTTGCAGTACGTCACGTACGTTACTTGTTCATCGTTACGATCTACATGCATATACATGCGTCAGCCCTTACTTTACATACTACATGCATGTGGCAATCAATGTCTGCAACATGTTGTTAGCTACAAAGTTACTAAACTAGCAGTTCCATTTAAAATGGTTACTATTGCCGATTTGCGAGAGTCGATTCCCAGCCTACCTGATGTGCCCCACCATCCTAAACGCTTTGATTTTCCGAAGCGAAGCTTTGGAAAGACAAAACTGTTTTTTGTTCAGCAAAGAGCAAGTGGTTCGATACTTGGCCAAACCAAAAGACAGGATGTGATGTTCTGCAACGCTTGCGTCACTGCCTTTGAGCTAGGCAGAATTAAGTCCATTTGTAAGTGTATAGTGTAACTATACGAGCATAGCTTTATAATATGGCCATGCTTAGTGAGTGACAAAATGCCTTTTAGTGCACTTGGGAAAGATGCCACTGTTACTTCAGTAAGCATCTATAGTTGTGTCTGTGTACATGTATGTCAAGTCGACAGTCATCTGAAGGACTTATGCACTCACCCGGGATGAGAAATTGACAGATGAGAAAATGTTTCATCTCATTACCATGCATTGTTTACATGTAATAACTACGTTGCTATTCACTTTTCATTCGATGTGAAACAACACAAATATGATGCTTGTGTAGAGTTTTTCTATTACCATAGATATTAGAATATCTATGCTATTACAAAGTGTGTAATTTTACTTAATTCAATATGTGCTTGTATATTCTTATTGGCACCTAGTAGACTGGTAATAGAAATTGACTGCAATGATCAAGTTGTGGAAGTGAAATTAAAAGTCAGGTGAAACGGCCAAGTTACGAGGGATAAAACCTTACTCCTGGCTCCGTGTTTGACATGCCTGCCAAGCATTTAGTATTCATCCGATATACAACTCCAAAATAAATAAATATCGGACACAACATCAGTGCAGTAATAATAATCATGCATAACACAAGATATGGATCGTTTCAGCGAAAGGGGACCTACCTAAGGCATACATTATAAAATGGGCAATAGAAATGTAACGCTTGCGTTGAAATGTATGGCTAATTTTAAAATTCAGAGACTTACAACTCTATGAGGAGTACTCCGATTTTCTGTGCGTAAGAAGCAATGTATAGTCTAGAAGACCTCTAGAATTTCAAAAAAATTGAAATTCTGAAAAAACTTGCCTTTTCGCAGGAACGATCCCATATACACTATTGTCACTCAGCATTCCTTAAAGAGTGATACATGAAACCAACCCGACGCAGCATTGCTTCGCCATGGTGGCTTTTTGCGCAAAATATGATGTGAAATGTTGCATTTGCATTTTAATTAACGTGATTATTATTGCAGGTGCACAGCTGTTTGCGGCCCAATGTTTTGTGGTCGTTTTCCGAAAAATTGAAATGATGATGTCATGCCCTTAACAACGACCTTGACAACCGATGACCTTTGGAACGTGAGCTCACTCAAAAACAGTGATGAAATAAACGCCATTTTAACACCCTACAAGGAAAGGAACACCTTTTTTCTATTTGTGTTGCAAACCACGAGGCGTAGTGGACTTGCTACGGCAAGCTACGGGCCTTGAAAGCGGGTTAGTTTTAGCGTACCTCTTCGATACAGAAGCGATTCTCCACGCCTGCGACAATAGGAAATGAGAAATAAAGGTTGGTTCGTAAAGGGAACTAAAGGTACTAATTGATATTTGTAATGGTTTGTAGCCACAGTTTTTTTTTGACAGTGATCAAACATACTAAAAGTAAGTACTCATATGGAGAAATGGCCCATACATAGGCGCAGGGTTGCCGTAGGCCAGCCAGGGGTCTGGCCTGAGGCCGGCCGGCCTGACTGCCTGGCCTGATAGGCCGACCTGTCAGGCCAATCAATGATAAATTATTCGGTGTTCAATTAATTGATACGCATGCAACGTGATTTTGCCTCCACTATGTCGATCGACAATTCTCCTGCATGGTCCATCATCTTTAAACACTCCTCTGCCTTCCACTCGTCACCTTGTCCTAACCCTGGGAATACGTGTATTTTCAAGAGCCAAGTTGATCCAGGAGTGTCAACGATGGAATCTACTTCCCCAACGGCTGGAAGCATCAATTATGCTAAAGCATAATGCATGACTGCTTCGAATGCATTAAGCCAATATTATACGTACACTCTTGCTCAGTCGCTACACATGTATACAATGTATTTGAAATTCTGCTGCTTTTTGTCAGTTATTAATTATGAATGATTTACAATCGTGCATTTGGTGAATGTGTAAAGTCATTTCAGTACTTCGTATTTATTGGTTGCACCAAATCCTCCGTAATAAGATATTGTAATACTTGTGTATACTGAATATGATTGCAGTTGACAAAATATAAAAATGTAATTAAGAATGAAGGATTTGTATGCCGTCAATAAAAAGTAATAATAGTTGATGATTGAGTTTTCAATGAGAAGCCCGCCTAACATATTGCATGATGCTTAGGGTGGGCGTGGTCCGGCCTGATAGGCTAGACCCCTGGCCTGACAGGTCAGGCCAGGGGCAGGCCGGCTGGCCTTCGGCAACCCTGCATAGGCGGTCATCTTGCTTTTTTGTTTCAAATTGAATTTCAAACATGTTTGTAATTTACGATAAATCAGACTGATTGTGAATCTGTGCTTTATAAGATTATACCATTAACCATTCGTAAACTACAATCAAGACAAAAATTTAATTTCTACCGCGCATAATTTAACCCTAACCCTAACCCTACCTAAAATAATAAAAATAAAATAATAATAATAATTCATAAACGAAGTAGTCATTACGTAATACCTTGCGTCATCTTAGAAAAGTTATAATTCTTAAAATTATGTCGGCTAGCTAGTAGTGGTTAACGGTTATAAACTTTCATGTCTGTAACGTAACTTAACTATTGAATTACAATTATAATTGAACCGATACACAAATTAACATAACTTATCGGCTATGCACTGAGATGTGGAGCGCAACAATTAGCCACAATGATGCATGCAGGGATCGAACTACGTATGCTCTTCATGCTTTCATCTTCTGAGACGCAGGTGTTATGGTGAGTATACTGTGTGAATTTAGTAGCGTAGGGTATGTTCGGCAGTGGGTAGTGTTCGGCCCTATGTGCATATCTTGGAAGGAGTAGATATGGCCTTCTCCCTATACTAGTACAGTTGGCCATCTCTCTATAATGGTGCACATCTCCCTGTACTGTAACCAGTGGTAGCCTTCTCCCTTTACTCCCGAACCGTTAATTGCCCGTCTCCTTATACTGTTGGTCTTCTTCCTTTATTGTTAGACTGGTGGCCTTCTCCCTGTACTGTTGGCCTTCTCCCTATTCTGTTGGCCTTGTTGAGTGTGTGGATATGGTATACTGTTGGCCTTCTCCCTGGGTTATTCAAATTAGGGGCAAACCAGGGGGTGGATGGGGGGTGAGAGCAGTAAATCCCTGCCCTGTCCAATACCATACTGAGTACACTGTATATGGACTACAACTGTTTACAGCGTACATACTGGTACAGGCCTGCACATCCGGTGGGTGTGGCCAAAGCAACTCCAGCAGCTTGAAGACATTACAAGCCATGCCCACATTCCAGGCTGCTCCCAATGTTACTGCTCTGAACGCTGTGACTGCACTGTCGGCCTGCTGATCCAGTACATATGATGTTTGGGATAGGGGGGGGGGGGGGGGGGGGGGGGGGGCAACTTTCTTGGGGAAACCCCACCCTTTGGAAGTGTTTGATCTCCGATTATTATATATACCCCCCCCCCAATTTACTGTGAACACGACTTGTATTTGTAGCCCCGCTTACGCCGCATGGTGTAAGTAATGTGTGTGTGTGTGTGTGTGTGTTGTATGTGTGTGTGTGTGTGTGGGTGTGTGTGTGTGGTTTGTGTGTGTGTTTGTGTGTGTGTGCGTGTGTGTGCATGTGTGTGGTGTTGTGTGTGTGTTGTGTGTGTGTGTGTGCATGCGTGTGTCTGTGCATGTGCATATGTGTGTGTGTGGGTGTGTGTTTACATGTGATGTTGTTTGTGTTGCAGGTACATGTACATGTGTATGATTTGGTGTTGTAGGTACATGTTTTATGGCCTTCTCTTCTTGCTAAAGAAAATGGCAGTCATCATTCAGTTTGTACACTTAACAGACACAAGCAGCATTTGCATGCATGTGTGCCATGTGCACATGATGTGTGTGTGGGTTATAAATGTGTTATGTGTTCAATTATATTCAACAAAGCCCCAAGTGGTCATTGACAACCACTTTGTATCTTTCTCACACCCTTAGCACCTGTGGGCCAAGCTCCCCCTCAATACCAATTCCTCTTCCATGTCCCTCCAATGGAATGCTCCCCTCCAACCCGACTATGTCATCACCTTGCACCATCGAGTCCCTAGCCTTAAGTCCCAGTCAGAGATGTGGGCACCTCCTTCGACGGTAGGGGCCTGGCTACATTCAGCGGGCACATGTTCCTTTGTGGTTTTATTAACCAGGCCACAGTCCAGTTCCAT
Organism: Ephydatia muelleri; assembly: GCA_013339895.1. Taxonomy (NCBI): domain Eukaryota; kingdom Metazoa; phylum Porifera; class Demospongiae; order Spongillida; family Spongillidae; genus Ephydatia; species Ephydatia muelleri. The sequence continues at coordinate 20,455 of JABACO010000611.1, read as the reverse complement.
ACCTACAACCCCAGCGTCATTCTCTTCTACCAGATCAACAGTGTAATGACTGACATCCTGGAGGTGAAGCTTCATGGCGGGTTGCCATGGTTAATGTTTGCTCAATGTGGGCTCTGGACCAGCTGTCGTTGGATCCAACAGTACCAGAACCTTCAACAATGGTCAGTGGCACACTGTGAGCTTCAGAACTCATCGGTCATGTTGAGCTTGTACGTCGGTGCGAGTGTTGTGCAGTCCCCTCCTGTAACCTCTGTGATGGCCAGGGGTACGTGGTACTGTTTGAGCAGGCCTCCAATACCTTCTACGTCACCGTGGATACGGTGCATGCAGCGGCCATCACTGCCGTGATTGTCCCACTGCTGACCATGAAAGTCTCTTTGAGGATTTCCCAGCACGTCGAGCAGATATGGCATTGCAACCCCTTACAACATGTGTCTTATCCCCTCCTGAATGGTACCTCGGTGTGCGTGATTGTGTGTGCGTGTGTATGTGTGTGTCACTGACTGTGTATACATGTACATGTATGTGTGATGTCATTGTGTGCATGTGATGTCATCCTCTTCCCCCTCCTTTCCCCAGCACCGGATGAATTTGATGCTGTGTCGGTGCAGAATGTGGGCTCCACCTACATTATTGTGTCTTGGGACTTGCCAACTGACAGTAATGGCATCCCTCATCAACTTCAGTTTGTATTGCAATGGTGCTCTGGCGGGTGTCCTGCCCCTTACTGTGATCAGCTACACACCACCCGGCCTCCTCCCCTTCACTTTGTACATGTACATGTATGTCTTCTCTGCTACTGTGTGCAACATGCGCAAATAACAGTGTGCATGGTACATGTATATGATCTGTGCTTCAGTACGTTATCTGTTGGACAGGTCCTCCAGTCACGCCCGCAGGCAATGTACTCCAGTTGGAATGTGGTGTTGGGCGTCATCAGTGCTGCAGCCAGCCTGCCCAGGTACATTGTGTACACTTCAATCACTTAGTTGTGTTCCATCTTTCTTTGCTCTTATCCCTCTCTCCTCCCTTTCTTTCTCTCCTGTCTCATCTACTCCCTCCCTCCCTCCCTCACTTTCTCCCTCCCTCACTTTCTCCCTCCCTCACTTTCTCCCTCCCTCACCTTTCTCCCTCCCCCCTCCCTCCCTCACTTTCTCCCTCCCTCCCTCACTTTCTCCCTCCCCCCTCCCTCACTCCCTCTCTCCTGTCCTCCTGTAGTCATGTACATGTACACCAGCAGGGACATCTCTGGCAAAATTACACATACCATTTAATCCTCCCTGTACTGACTTGTTGGAGTCATGAATGTTGGGGCAGTATGCTCCACTAGCAGAGAGGAGAGTTGTAGGAGAAGGGTGTAGTGTAGCCATGTACTATTAGCCTTGATATGGTATACTGTTGGCCTTCTATACTCCCTAGGTACTGTTGTTTATGTGGCCTTGAGGCCTGACCACTACCCACAAAACCCACAAGGGCAGTCCAAGGTGTACACAACCATTTGTCCTGGCTAAAATGAATGCGCATCTTGTGAGCTGTGTGTATACTGACCTTCACTTGATTGGCAGATAGTGTGGCAGATACCTTTCCATGGATTTCTTGTGAAGGAGGGGTGTGTATGTGTATGTGTGTGTGTGTGTGTGTGTGTGTGTGTGTATGTGTGTGTGTGTGTGTGTGTGTGTAAGTGGTTAATGCCTGTGGTTATCTTATCTCGCATCCATGGGAGGAGCTACACCTCTATGTAATGGGCTTTATCTGTGTACATGTACTGTACATAGGCACAAGTGCTTCCATACACTCTTTGACTATGGGTTGATGTCAAATTACAATGTAATGTGCTCTTCCCTAGACCCTATGGAGGAGCTTACAGCCGCTCCCCCATACCCCAGCTGGAGCAGGACGTGGGCATGGGTCATTTGTTTCCCCCCCCCCACACAAACTGGAAATCCTGAATCCATTCACTGAAATTGAATGTACTCTCTTGTCAGGATCAGCTGAACAGGATGCCCTTACAATGAAGAGTCACCCCTCAAAAACTTGATACCGTCCTTCCTAAGGCCCCACCCATCGTGGGGGTGGTTGCAAATGACTAACAGTTTTTGCTGCCTCTATCTTTTGTTTTCTGTATCAGTCCCTGCACCATCATCTTTTATTTAAATGCTTGACCCTTGCACCCACAACGTACATGTATTACATGTATGTGCTTGTTTACTCATTGTTACTTATATGTGATTCAATGGCTGGGCACTGGACAACATCAACCACCCTGTTTACAGGTAGTAGCGCCAGGGCACAAAGAACGTGAGGAGCCTCTAGCCATGTCCATCCCCTAGCCACCATTGGATGGAGAATTACAGTTCATTGGGTTCAAAGTTCAGGTCAAGACTAGGAGGTGTGACCAGTAGCCAGGATGCAGCATGAGGTGCTGACACAGAGAGCAGCCGAGCCTTGTCAGCAGGTGATAATGCTTTCAACAACAATGAGAACTGGGTCCTCTAGTTTCTTTGACAGTACCCTTGGTGGACGGGTGAGGCTGTGATAGCATTCACAGATATACTTCAGACAGGAGATTATGCCTTATATTTGTGTCCCCATAAAACAAACATCACTCCTAACAAGATCTTTTTATCACCTTCAGAAGCAATCATTACTTAAAACAAAAGCTTACAATATATTAAGTGGCCAGAAAGCAATAGGCCTGTGGTGAAGTACTGAAATGACTACAATTTTAAGCACAAACTAATGTATCATTAACTCCATACTCCTAAATCAATTGAAGTTCAACTTGACTGTGACCTATTCTACATCTTGCAGCACTCTTACAGGCGAGAGCATGCGGAATAGAGAGCTGACACTGAATCACCAACATAGCTACACACATGGTTCTTCCATCAGTGAGTCTCTACAAGGCTGAGAAGGCATGAAGGTCAAGAACATAATATACATGTACATAAAACACATACATACATGTACCACATACATGTATGCACACATATTTATATATATGGGACAGTTTCCACAAAATTGCCCCTCAAAATTCCCTTGCGTTTGAATCGCTATAACTTCCAAACGGTTAAGGCTATTGACTTCTTATTCTCAACACTTCTACTACACCCATTTCTGTATGGTGAAATACGTTTTTGGGGTATTGCAATGTATTATCAATACCCCACTAGGTTCAAACCCGCCAAATACCTTCGGTTCTCCTGTAATCGAATCGCTTTTAAAATTCGGTTGTGGGTACAGAGGTTCTTGTACGTATCACGGCAAATTGTGTCCCGCCATATCAAGCGGGAAAATGTGCATGTAGGGACCTCTCTATTTACAAACCGAATTGAAGCGATTTGATTACTCCTACGGAAAGTTATGGTAGGTTTGAACCCGGTGGGGTATTGGACGTTTGCGATACTTGCACAGTCAAGTGCAAGGCTCCCAACATGTATGAAGAGTTGAAAATAGGAAGTCGATAGCTTTAATAATTCGGAAGTTATAATGATTCAAACGCAAAGGACATTTGGGACAGTTTCCGCGAAAATTGCCCCACGGTTAAATGTTATAAAAATGCATCGCGTTTGAATCGCTATAACTTCCCAACGGATAACGCTATCGACTTCCTATTTTCAACACTTCATACTACACCATTTCACTATGAAGTGTTGAAACTAGGAGTCGATAGCGTTATTCGTTGGGATGTTATAGCGATTCAAACGCGATGCATTTTTATAACATTTTAACCGTGGGGCAATTTTCGCGGAACTGTCCCATTTAATACAGTCATGTATTATATATATGCGATGGGCCGTTTTCGTGGAAACTGTCCCATATACATGTACATGCATGTACATACACAAATGGGGCAGAGAAACATGGTAGTTATAGTTGACACAAATCTTATGCACCTCAACTTAAAGTCGGACTAACTGTTGCAAAGTTAAAAGTGTGGAATCTTTAATAAGTCAATGGGAAAGGTCAATAAAGTGCGTACCGCCAGTGTATGACTGCTATTGTACATTTGATACTTCCACCGTTGTACCAGACTTTACCATACATGTAGATAGTTTTAGAGATCTATGACGTAACCTCACTATGTGTAAGCTCTTACCAGGCCCATAGCCAGGGGGGGTCCCCCCTCCCCCGTTCGATGCTTGAGTTCCGCCTCTTCTAGTTATGGTACTTATAAAAATGCATTAAGGCCCGAAGGTGTCTCCCTTTTCGTATTTGGCCGCTAAACGCGAGGGGAACCTGACGGACTTCCCCCCACCGCTCTCGTATTTGGGGCCCCCGGATAAATGCTTTCAGAAGTATAATCGATTCCCCCCCCCCCCCCCCCCCCCCCCCCCCCCGCCCCGCCTAACTTCCTGGCTACGGGCCTGCTTATTTGTACTAACGCTCCGGTATAGTACAGTTACACAACCATTTAGCTTATTACGGACGTAGCTACTGTAATCATGTACGTGTCACATTCATGCTAACCTAGGACTCTGAGACTTGCAAGATGCTTCCGTCAAAAGACTGGTTGGTTGTCATGCCCAGGCACTCCTGTGTCGCTTCTATAAGTGGCAAACTCCTCTGTGTAATCGCCACTCCGTCTTTGCAACATATAATCCCAATTAGTGCCCACTCTTACAAGCGGTCATGCTAAGTCAGTACATAAAAAAACAACCGGGCACGGCTGACTGACGATAGGGTGGCACGTGATGATCGTGGTAGGCACATTGAATGTGGGGTGTATCTCACTAACCATTCAATGGAAGTGCGATTTGAAGGCCCTAAGCTCTGAAAAAATAATGATAAATAAGTTCATTGATTACTCTCATGTAATCCGTGAGCAGGTAAGGAAAATGTCATTTGGTTTGGAAACTATTGATGACTGAATAAGGAAATGAGAAAAAATGAATGGACATTGGAAACCTTGCATAATTAATGTGGAAGTGCGGATATAGGTACTTAAGTTGCGAAAAACTACACAAAATATGTCAACTAGTCCCCACACTGCAAATCCGAGAGCAGCTAGTCAATATTTGTTTTTTTTCTGCAGTTAGCTGCAGTTTTTCTGAATGCGTCCATACATTTTCTATGGACATTGAATTACGCAATGACCGAATACCGCGTAATCCTTTTGACCGATATGTCTATACCGGTCAGCGCGTGTCAAAGTGTCTTCATATGCATTAATTCACACTGCTTAATTAACTTACCTTTCGTCCAGTACATAACAATGTTTGTTCTGGACTAGTGGAAGCCAGTCTTTTCAGGACCCTTGACGCCATCTTCACCTCCACTTTGGTAGGTAGAGTACTGCACTCATGCGTATCAAAGTCACCTGCCTTAAAATCCCTCTTGCACCTCACACATTTCACCATTATGTCCTTCAATAGTGTCTGGACCAAGGGTGGCTGGCGCTGGCTTGAGCTGTTGTGGTTGTATTGGTGACTGCATGAAGCAGCAAGGGCACTTCACCTCACTGCAGTTAAAGAGCATGAACCAATGGACTAAACAATATGTACAAACCAGTGCTCTACATGATAGCTCCAGAGGTTGGCACAGTATATTTAAGCAGATAGGACATTGCAATTGTTGTATGATAGCAGGGTTGTTCATGTTCGAAAGTGTCTGGTGATACAGTGAGTACAGTCTTGGTGGGCTATCTTCCTAATTTCGGAAATGATTTTATGAGGGCTGTTTTTTGCTGGATGGCCTGTTGTGGGAGTGAGATTCACATGTATGGCTTGTGGTGATCTGGGATTGCAGATCTGAGTAAAGATAAATATAGGTACACATGTATTAACTTGTTTAGACATGTAAGTAATATCACAAACCTGGCATTCCTCAGCAGTGTGTTTCTTCCACTCATAAGGAATTGTACTAACAGTGTAGTGAGAGTGCTGGCATTGTGCTAGAATGCTTCCATCCATAACTTGTTTGCATCGATAACAGAATTTTAGAGGGTGAATATTGACAGCATCATTGTGAGTATCAATACCAAATACTGAATGTATATCTGCTGAAAACTCTGTGCATTGGTATGACTGCCTTGCTTTCTTATCCCTAGGTGCAACAAGCAAGCGACCACACACCCTGCATCGCTCCTGAACTTTGTTTACATGTACGTGTTCCATTCAAACCGCACCTATTATTCGTAAATTACACACGGTGTAAAAAAAAAAATGTGGCTGGTTCTAATCGTTTTAAATATGTCTTTTGATCTGTCCTGTTGATGTTTATAACTTGCTTACCGAAAACTTATTGTCGCCGTCTGTGCTACGCACGATCAAAGTACCCCCTCTCAGATACCGCCTCTATCACATGGACGCATAAAAAGGATGCGCGGCTATTAGAGCAATGTTGTGCGTCGTGCGCATAGGTAATTTTATTAACTGCGGTGGTAGGGTGTACGAAAGAACGAATTAGCTCAAAGCGATGACTTGAAAAAAGCATGAAATGTGGATCACAAAAAGTACGATTTATAATGAGCTCATTGAGTAATTTTTTTTTACAGCATTCTAAGGTATACCGTAATGTCCAATTATCTGAATTGTGTCCAGCCGCAAACAGGAGTGTATTGAGGGACTGAAATCATTGGATAGTTAGATAATGGCACCAAGCGTGTAAATTTATAATTATGCAGTATGAATACACTTAAATTGACCCCTCCTTTTCAATGAATGTTAGAATGTTTCAAATGTACGGCTGTTTAGTTGGCCAACTCACGGTCATTCAGCAAATGCGCCTGTATTACGGTCTTAAATTACTGCTTGTTGCATACGTTTTATCTCAACTCGCAGTTGCCAGTTAGATACGAAATAAACAGGCGCACTGGATTTAAATTAGTTTTACACATACATCTGGGGACCAGGCTGGTTGTTAAGCACTTGGTCAACTTTGCTTCGCTCTTTCATTGATATTATATTAATTACACAAATAACTACTGACCGGAGATTGCAGCGCCGTAATATGTGCACGGAAACCTAAAAAGGAAGACAACCCAAAAACAGATGGTTTTTGCAAATACTTGGATCACCTGAATGGTCTTAAAACTAGTTGAGTACAAATCCTAGGGAGAGACGAGAAAACAGAAGGGGAGATTTCGAGATAGGAGCAACGGGGCATAGATTAGAGGGGAAAGGAGAGGGATTAGTCGTGAGTAGAACAGTTGTACAACATATTTTATCACGCACAAAAAAAAAAATCAACACATGGTCTCGCATGCGCATGGTCTATTCCCTTCGATTGCACACGCACTGATAATCAATAGCTGTGGTAACTTTATTGACAATTCTGCCAGTCCTTTTTCCCCGTACATTTATATGCGTATATCCAGCCGGTAACTGCCATACAATAAATAACATCCTCGTCTCCTAAAGCATAAAATAATATATGGTGCTAAGATCATATCTCGTGATGAATGGGCGTGAATATGCATGTATAAAAGGGCTTTAATACTGAAATCCGTCTTAAAATTTGAATGGAGCTGCGTGGTTGGTTGTCGGATTACTGCTAATCCATTCGGTGGTGGCAAAACAGCGATACATCCCTACAGCTGTATGCTCGGTACGTGTAGAAGTGTGAATAAGCTGTTATGCATAATGATTGTATGCACGATGTACAAATGTAGTAGTCTACACAGCTGCACGCATAGAACCAGTAAAACTATGTTCATGATGTATGTAAAGTGTAAAGCGCGCAAGGAACTCAAGTTTTTTCCCACCCAAATCCTCGCCTGCTGCATGGTGCTATCGTGGTCAAATAACGTTTCCGTACGACGCATGCCGGTCCTCCGATGCCATAAACTGAGGCCATTTTCTTATATGCAGTTACACGGACTTCACCTAATGCCGTCCTAATAATAAAGGGCATTGCCACAGAAAACCGTGGCGCACTCTATCCTAATTACCATCGCTTGTTCGTAAGCTATTAGCGAATTCGAAGCCCAAGTAGCGCGGAGTAACAGTTTATAATTTTAAATTAGATGTATTATTGTAATGATATTACAATATACTTAATAATTTACGATATTGTTCATATATTTGTTTGCAAAAATGAACACGCCTCTGAATATAATTTATTGCGGCTCAAGTACCGTTAGTAGTTGTTACTATCTATGAGCGTTGCCCACAGGCTACAAACGTTTGAACGGGCACTGAAGTGCATCACAGTAAACTTTTTCATCGTCATCTAATCCATATTTCCCTGGAAGAATATTTTTTAATCGATAGAAGTTACAAGCAAATTTGACACAAAGATAATAACTGCACAGTTCAAGACCACACCCACACACAACATACTGAAGCAAAAAACCACCCTTAGCCCTCGCTCACATTTTTTTTTTTTCAAGATAACAATACAGTACATAATATGCAAATACATATGCATCTACAATAAGTGAGTAAATTAAAAAGCAAAACTAGTAGAAGTTTGACATGCTCAATGTCTACTCTTGCCCTGGAACATGCCAGTACGATTGTATCTCCCAATGAAAAGTCTGTATTTAGTGCCATAAATCTGCCCCCCCCCCCCCCCCCCCCGAATACGCATTATAGCTGAACTAAGTAGGGAGAAGGCATCTGAGCCAGTGAATGGACTGACAATAGGGCTGATCATATTTCTCGTAAAGGAGTGAGGCTAGTCTCTTATAGACAATGGTAGCAGTGGGGCCCATACCACCTGAGGCAGAAAAAAAAAAGTGCAGAAAACGAGCCATGTTCGATTTCTCGAACTCGTTCATCATATGCTCGTCATTTTACAATTCATTTTACGATCTGAGGTAGCTAAGTCTCTGATAGATGCTTGCATTAGCCTTTGATTTAATTATAATTATATAATTTCCTTATTGATAATAATAATGAAATCATAAATATCTGACATTGCAAAAGAATTATTAAACCTACAGCATTAATACATCTAGAAGTCCATTTAAAGCAGATTCATACTACTATAATTATGCTCAAATCTATACACTTAATATTATTATAGATATGTATCCTGAACAAAGCGATATGTACACACATGTATGACATTGTGCTGCGTGTGAAAAGCAACTGCAATGTTTTGTTAACAATTAACTTATGTTTTGTCAACTTAGGTTTGGAAGTTTTGCACAGCTATTCATACAGTTGCTGATGGTACTAGCAACATAAAATAACATTTCCTAATTAGGTTACGTGTACTTATAGGTTTCTTATCCACATTGCCAGGTGCAAAGTCATGCATGAGTAATGTATCCATCTGCCTCATGTGGATGTTGACCACCAATAGGCCGTGCACTGAGCTGCCATTGTTCAGGTTAACAAGCATTTAATAACATGTTATCATTTTGGAGTTTTCTAGAAAATTATTTGAAGCGAGTGCCGGTAGATCTAGAAAAATAAATTGAGCCCAAATTCCTGCATTGTAATACAGTAATACAGTTCATGTTCAAAATCGCTGTCTACACTTGTACTTCGATTTTTATTAATATCCAATAATGTATAGCACACAAATCATCACCCCGAAAAGTTAACTTTCTACACACAAGTATAGTTGTCTTTATTCAGCTACAAAATCTTCCTGCCTAGATGGAAGCCATCTCTATTCGTAGAGATGACATTCGAGGTGGTCACTCAATTTACCTGCTCTTCATTTATCATATGAAGTGCATGCGTGGTATACTGAGCGGTATGAATGTATATATTAACGTAACGTATATAATCAAAGTGCTATACCTGTAGCATGAATTGACGTGAAAGAGGAATTTAGAGTTGTTTGAAAGAACTGTAAATGCAGCATTTTGTTTCAGCCTTTTTGTAAACCAACACAGTGAAGCTATTTGGGGTGCCCTTGTAAAGGACGCAAACATCAACATGGCATTATATGCAATTGAGGACAAGCATGAGAAAGTTTGCAGCGACGATTTCTTATATAATAGATTTCTACTCAAAGATCAAGATGTCGAAAAAGATGGCCGTATAGGATCGGCCTTAAATTGATTAAAGTAATCCCTTATCGGCCATAGAGGCCCTGCCTGCCCCACTGCTTCTGCTCCACAGGCCCTGTAGGCCTCAACTGCCAAGGGGACACAACACCACATAACTCTGCACATTATTTTAGCATCGTTTTTCTGAATGTTCTGCTGCCCTTGCTGCCACCCCGATGACGCGCCCAATTAATGGTCAAGAGCGATGTTGAGTAGAAGTGCATTGTAGATTTAGATGTATGGTGTAGTTAGTTGTGTATTTTACGTACGTGTGTATAGCTATTTACAGTTAAGTGTTATTTGTCATTTTAATTTTCTAAACATCAATAATTCATGTTGTCCAGTTTCCATTACTGCTAGTATAGTCACTCTAGTTGACTCCAGACAATCTTGAAAGACTTACTGCCACATCATGTTGTAAATGCACAAGTGGCTAGTATATTTCTCACAAGACATTGCGGTTTAAATAATTCAGTGTGTATTCAATAATGTCCTGCTCGAACACTATGAAGCCGATAATCATAATGATCAGCATTGAAGGAAAAATTATGTAATAAACAGTCCAAATTCGTCATTATGCTTGATTTGTAACGTTGTTGCAGTTTCGCATTAATTTTTTGAATCCATTGAATCACTAGTTGATTATGCATTAGTGGTTTTCTTTCAATGATTTTGCCGAATGGGTTACACCCTGTGCAATTACAATCTGCGGGGTATATGATCACATTGTGCATAAAGTATAAGGCCGTCATTGTACGCAATACGCCTAATGTTGAACGACACACTATAGAATAAGGAAAAGTGTTACTACAAATATGCAAGTACACAAATCAGCAAGATCAGTGGAGTATCTTCAGTATTTGAAGTCGCTGCTAAGGTTGAAATATCTTGTAAAACTGGTGAGTATCTGATATACCACGTTTATATGATCATATTCGCATCATTAGTTGGACCTCTACAATGCCCAAGAAGCTACTCAATTCTGCATGACCATAAAAGACCCCAGTAATAAGAAAACAAGAGTTATCTGAAAGGTAGGTAGCTGCATGTATTTAACAATGCATGGGTGCACTTTATTAGAACAGTTTAAAATGATGTATATTATATTGAAATGCTAATTCTATAATTTTACATCCAAATCACCATCATGAATCTGAGCACATAGCTATTTCTCATCAATCCTACAGCCATGTGCATTGCGCCCTAATGTACGTGTACACAATACTCTTTCAAATTCCTTTTATAAGCATGTCAGCTGTTAATTAAGTAAATTAACTTCGCCAGTGGAAATGAACGTCCTTAATCCGTTAAATACTAGCATTTGAAAATTACATTTATATCAATTATCACTGTTGCCACAAGGTTAGCTAGAAAAATGTCACGACATACCTGGTCCCCCCCCCCCCCCCCTCCCAAACCCCACCCCCTAATGTCCCCCTGGACCACTAGTTGCGACGCCGTGGGTGGTCCAGGGGGGATCACCTTAGACTCAATCTTTGGCGCCCAAAAAGGTTCGGAGAGACTACCTATGGCGCCATTGAGCTTAAAATCTATCCATAGTACTAGTGATCCAGAACAGAATGCCACGGCAAATTCATGGCTGCATGAGGCACTGTACTAAAGCATGTGTAGAATGTAGAGAAAGCCACCATGGCATAAAGTCAGTGCTTGTTGGCTGGTTACGCATACATTTCTAAAGTATTAGGTAAAGCATCAAATTACAATGTAGCTAAATGCATCAATAAAGCACAGCAAATCACTTAGTTGCGGTTCAAAAGGCTTCAGTGAAAGTAAATGATCGCCTTTCAAGTATATAAGGGATGTTATGCACCTTAGATTACGTAGATAGTTTAAAATGCGATTCGTTTCTGTTTTAGTTACTATCACTTGAAGTGTTACGTTAGGAACATGCGGAAAGCACAGCGTGAATTACTTCTTTAGAAACACGGGGGGATATGTGCTTGATCGGTGTGAATTTTGACATCGCGCGGAAAATAATCGCGCCGAATAGCAATCAGTTGCAATTTTTTGTCAGGAGATATGTATACCTATCGATTTTAGCATGAAGATGTCCTACAATCAGCAAGTGATTCCCTCAGTGGACCATTTTGCTTTGTTCAAACAAGTGAAGGCAAAATAACATCCGTTCAGCATGACCCTACAGAGACAATAGCAGTTGTGAATTTCAAAAAGGCTATAGCAGCAGCCTTTCAAGCCAATTTTAAAAGACAGCGGAAGAGGTGGAGGAAGATACCCAATCACGACATGTGTCCTATTACAGGTAAGATTAGTGTATGCAATGGATGAAATATGAACAATTTATTATCAGGTATGAATCAAAATCTCGTGACCACATTCTGATGCATCGTACAGTGGGGACAGATGACATCTTGCAGTTTGCATCCACTCCAAGTGATGTCAACCAAGTTCAGTGCAAAAAGCAGAAGATTGTTGAGTATTACAAGGGCAGGTTGCACACTTCAAGTGGGACTACTGTAGTGCTTGCTAATGGACCTGTTGAGCAACAAACTATAAATCAGGACTTCTACGAGGAAAGTGATGGGAATAGCAAAGAAGGCTTGAAGAGCAATTACCATATGACATATGATAATGATTTTGGAACAGCTGAATTTGGAGGCAAAGGACCATACTCATTGACATTACAAACAATGCATACAAAATGATAGCAACTCAGATTCAATCATAGAAGGTGCATACATGTATAAAGATGACATCATACTAGCTCAACGAATTGGTGAGTCACTAGTCAGTACATATACATTTAAATTCTTTTCCATGTTGTAGAAAGACATGCAGACGATTTTCGGATGGGGTAAATCATCCATACGTGACAATTTGGCTCTCCTACATCAAAACATTTCAAACAATGATATTCGTAAGAAAAAAAAGTAGCAAAAGAAATACAACCTACAACTACCTACACATGTACGTTTCCATTGCAGGCATGAAAATAAGAAAACAGCTTATTTTAGAAAATAACATCTCTCAGGATGACAAGCAAGCACTTCCCAGCATATTGGAATACTTAAAAGAGGTAATTTTGTTTTTTGATTGATAGCAATACGGGAGTTTTTTGCATTATCTATGGGATAATCAAATAAAGGGCAAGAATAGTATTGAAATGTGCAGCTAGTTTTTGTGATAGTATTTTTAGAGAATCTTGCATGCAGTCTAAAAATATAAAAATTGAAATAGCCTTCACACAAGTGGTTTTGTGATATAGTATACATGTAGTGCATAATTATTTTTCCATTGCAGCTCTCACCATCCAAAGACAGAGACGATATTGAGATGAGAGTTCTTCTTTATTCATTTCTCACTACAGAAGGAAGTCATGCAGCACAGAAGGTTGTGCCTTAAATTGATTTACATCCATACAAATGTGATAAATACTAGCATGAAACAGAGAATTTTATAAGTAATATAAAACAATCGCAAAACATCACTATTATAAAAAACCATGATTCACACTTCTAATCTCTAATAAGAACCTAATATTGGCTTAAGAGTACATGACACAGTATCATCACAATGGCTGTATTGCTAATGTATGATAAATAGCTGTAAAAAACAATAATAATGATTTGTAGTGATTATGATACTGATAATTATTTAATACACAATTAAGGTAAGTAGTGGCATATGTAAATGCACTGAGATACTGCCCTGTACTAAAACAGGAAGCATCTGCAAAAAGGAGACAAGTTCGCTTTTCATAAAATATTTGTTCAGAGGATGACATGACAATAGTATCCGGTAAAATTCACAACCACACCAAAATCATGTTTTTAATCTAAATGAATTACTTCTCTGAAATTTGATGCAGGGATAAATTGAAATCATAAGTTGTATATTGAATTAAAAGAATAGCGCAATTTGAATGTAATCAAATATGAAAAGAAAAACATGAAAGGATGGCATACCTATGTACAACAATGCTCTGATATAATTGTGCAATCTTTATTTTATAAAAGATATAATGATATATGTCATTTGCAGTAGCATTAAAAAAATTTACATCATTCAAAGAAAACAAAAAACAAATAAATACATCATGGCAAGTGAAAAAGTAAAAAACATGTGCATTTCAAATTTCTGATTCAACAAGATTTGTCTTCTAAGCATAACATTTACCTTCTACCCTAAACTACAATAGGTGCTTCTTCATGGTATTGAGAACACCGGAGAGAGAAAGGAACGAAATACTCTTGCTGCACAAGTTGCTTTCATTCAAAATCCTCACCCCACATACTTTACAAAAATTGAACATTGATAACCACAAGCAATGAATCAACTGACTCTTTGTTTCTTTCCTATGGAGCTCTTGCTTCTAACCTCCCAGAAGAGACAAAACTGCAAATGGTTAATTTTCTGCTCAATTATGTCAAACCAATACAGAACATCTCTGACCTCGTACATATTATCCATGCCTTGGGTAACACTGAATCTAATGCAACTAATAAAATTCTCGTTAATTATCTGACACATCCCGATCCAAATGTACAGCTAGCTGCTATTTATGCTCTTAGGTACAGCATGGATTCAACATCAATTCAAAGTGAAATTATTAATATGTTGCACTCAAAACATGGTTCAAAGCAGTTTGTGTGAAATGGTGCTTCGTGCTTTAATAGCTGGAGCTGAATGGAATGGCTCCCCAAAAGTCCAGCCTATTCAGACTGAACTGTTTGAAGCCTTAGTGGGTTCTGCAAAAGATGACCAGTCCATATTTAAAATGTTGCTACATTACACAATGTTGATTGGTGAATCTCTTCCACCACAGTGGACGGTCTTGTTGAGTCATCATGTGAACAAAAGAGGCACAACCAAATGGAACTCAGCTGATCAGCTATACGACTTGATATTATCAAAAAGTGATCGTGACTATGATGTTGAGACATATCCATGCAACAAAGCTTATCTTTGGGGAAAATCATTAGGGATACCAGTTTTAAAGTTGGAAGCCGCATTTGGTTCTTTTGCTGGATTTGGCTGTTCTAAGGAACACCCAACCAACTTTAAGTTATTTGCAAAAGGGATTGTCAAGGGATATGCTTTCAAGCACTCCAAAACAGCCTTTGAGGCTTGGTATTAGTGAAAAGAAGCCAGAAAGCAATGAGATTGAAAGCAGAGTATATTTTAACATAGTGGGCAAAGTTTTAGCAGACAAACACAGTGACATACCAACCTGCAAACCGTGGAATTTCCCATTATATAGCAGCCCTGACTACAGCCTTATTAAATTTTCTGTACCAATTTTTATCTATGTTGGATTCTTACCTTCACACTTGAGTTGAAGACACGACTTGGAGTTGATGCTAACCTAGGTGCATGTATAACAGATTGTGTTTCAGTTCAAGGAAGTTTGGAACCATCAGTAGCTCTGATTGCTTCTGCTCAGGCCACTGCATCGATTTTGGTAGGTTGCTTTCATCGTGTTTTGATTATTTACACACAATGATAATTGCAGGAATTAGTACGTGGAGGGATTGAGCTAAGTGGACAGGTGGAATACAAAGTGTACATTTCATTGATTGGGAATTACCAACTGCGGGATAAATCATCAGAACTTTGTACCAAAGTTTCACATGGATGGCCCAACAACCACATTAGCATCAACACATTTTATCAATTAAGGACCATTAAGTTATGCAACCAAGGTTTTTTTAAAAAGGTGCTGAAAGGAATCAAAAAGGGGACAAAGAAATTGCTCAAGGGCATAACAAAGGGAGTTAAAAAGGTGGGTGAAAGGAGTCAAGAAATTGCTCAAGAATATAAAGTTTGTAAGTAAAAGTATACATGTCATTTATTGAGGAGCTTAATAAGATGCTTCTACTGCACAATTTCAGCCTTGTGGAATAAAATGGGGGGGGAAAACGGATATGGAAAGCTGCATCAAGGACATGGAAGCTACCGAGTGGCGGACCTTATGTCCTGTGGAAGTGCTAACTGCAATCGTTTAAAGCTGCAGTGTCCAGCATTTTAGTGATGCATAATATGACCACAGCTGTGTATGATGTAGCGCTGCAGTTTGTAGTAAGTAGTTTAGAATGTGACACTGTAAATGTAGCTATATTATTTCCTGAGTGCGTGATTTTGAAGTGTGAAATGTTGTTCAATATACATAAAAAGTGTAGTCTCACTCCATAATTTTCTTCCCATTTTGATCTATGCATGGTTGCTTCTTTGATACTCACGATAGACAATGAGTTACTACTCTATGCAACTGATCTTGACAAACAAGTTTTAGATTAAAAATGAAATGTTAGATTTCCCAACATGTCTTAAATCCTGGCTGTCAATTTTCAATGCATCATTTTGTATGCTGATGCATAAGTAGTATAGAGAGACGTTCTGAATTTTGACCCTACTATCAGAAGTGAGAGCTTGCAAGACATTAAGATATGAATATATTCTGATTGCATTATGAGGATACTGGATGATGGGATCAATGCTTACTCATTCCTGTGGATGTTTGCTGATTGTGTTTGTTGCTCTCTGTGCCCCAGACCACTTGCAGCTTCGACATGAGGACAATTTCATGGGTAACCTATTACCTATTCGGACACCACTATATAGCAACTGGAGTCAAGGCAAAGGTTGGAGCATGATTGTTAATTGTGATAATTTCAACTATAGCTAGGGTACAAAACATTAATGTCACAATAGTCCTTTCAGTTAGACTATAGCTAAGCAGTTCACTAGGTATCCTTCACCGTTGCTGAACCTCTGTGCCCATCCTTTAGGCCTGGCAGCAATTGGACTGCACCCACAAGTGTACGGGTAGTAGTAGGTAAGGGGAGAAGTACGGTAGTAGTAGGTAAGGGGAGGAGTAATGGGTAGTAGGTAAGGGGAGGAGTGGGGGGTAGTAGTAGGTAAGGGGAGGAATAGGGGTATTTGTAGATTACGAGTAGTGATAGGTAAGACACAAACAGGGTTATTTCACAATTTAGAATAGGATTATAGTAGTAGGTAAGGGGAAGAATTGAGGCAGTATTATTGTGATGTAATTGCAATATGCAAGTATAATGGAATCCCTTCAAATGTTGTCCAATAAAATCTAAATTATATTCAAGTATATAAGCTCCCATGAAAGGTTAGATATCAAAAATAGTGTAAACAGCAATATGGTGGAGGATGCAACACATCTAATTTCCTCCATCCACAATAGCAGTAGGTAAAGGAAGGAGTAGGGTAGTTGTAGGTAAGGGGAGACGTAGGGGTAGTAGTAGTTAAGGGAAGGAGTAGGGGTAGTAGCAGGTAAGTGGAGGAGTAGGGTAGTTGTAAGTAAGGGGAGGAGTAGGAGTAGTAGTAGGTGAGTGGAGGAGTGGGGGCAGTAGCAGGTAAGGGGAGGAGTAAGTGTAGTAGGTAAGGGGAGGAGTATGGGTAGTAGTAGGTAAGGGGAGGAGTAGGGGTATTAGTAGGTAAGGGGAGAAGTAGGGTAGTAGTAGGTAAGGGGAGGAGTGGGTAGTAGTAGGTAAGGGGAGAAGTAGGGGTAGTAGTAGGTAAGGGAGGAGTAGGGGTAGTAGAGTAAGGGGAGAGTAGGGGTAGTAGTAGGTAAGGAGGAGTAGGGGTAGTAGTAGTTAAGGGGAGGAGTAGGGGTAGTAGTAGGTAAGGGGAGGTGTAGGGTTAGTAGTAGGTAAGGGGAGGAGTAGGGGTAGTAGTTAAGGGGAGGAGTAGGGGTAGTAGTAGGTAAGGGGAGGTGTAGGGTTAGTAGTAGGTAAGAGGAGGAGGGGGTAGTAGTAGGTAAGGGGAGGTGTAGGGGTAGTAGTAGGTAAGAGGAGGAGTAGGGGTAGTAGTATGTAAGGGGGGAGGAATAGGGGCAGTAGTAGATAAGGGGAGAGAGTAGGGGTAGTAGTAGATTACATAGGTAAGACACAAACAGGTTATGTCACAAATTAGAACAGGATAATAATATTAGTAGGTAAGGGGAAGAATTGAGGCAGTACTATGAGATATAAGTACTTGTTTAAAAGGAATCCCTTCAAGTGTATATCCCATAACTTCTAAGTTTCAGCGCACTGATCAGATCCCTCACCAGACCTTCAGGGTTCCTGCGTGCCCGCAGTTGTGTGCATGTGCATGTGTGTGCATGTGCATGTGTGTGTATGTGTTGCAAGTGTGTGTGTGTGAGTTGTGTGCATGGGTGTGTGTACATGTGTGTGCCCGGACACATCAGGCGAATGACAATGTACAGTGGACCGACGAAGCTGGTATGCACACTCACATACAATTACCCATGGATATGCAAACGCACATACACACACGCATGCTCACAATGCTGTCCAGTTATCGACAATAGCCAGACTTGGGGACGATGACCGTTCTAACATCCTCAGATTAATATCAGACCATCCCAACAGAACTTCTCCAAAATGTCGCCAGTATTTGAGCCCAGCCACTTCTGCATGGGAGCAACACTGGTAAGTACTGTGCGAGTCTATGTAACAAGGATATACTCATATGTGTATGAGTGTGTGTGTGTGCGTGTGTGTGTGTGTGCGTGTATGTGTATGAGTGTGTGTGTATGAGTGTGTGTGCGTGTGTGTGTGCGTGTGTGTGTGCACGTGTGTGTGCATGTTTGTGTGTATGAGTGTGTGTGTATGGTGTGTATATTGCGTGTATTAGTATGTGTGTATATGAGTGCGTGTGTGTGTGCACGTGTGTTCACGTTTGTGTGTGTGTATGAGTGTGCGTGTATGTGTGTATGGGTGTACACGTGTGTGCGTGTGTGTGTATGAGTGCGTGTGTATGTTTGTGTGTGTGCATGTGTGTATGTGTGTGTGTATGTATGTGTGCCCTCACCGATATCCAAGCTTTCAAGGTATCACGGGATGAAGGTAATAGATCAACGACTGCAAGGAAGTGGTACAAGTATATAAGGGTAGGAAGAAAAAGTGAGAGGGTGGGCACTATGTGGGATAGTACAATGAAGGGCTCTAGGAATCAATAAACAATGGTCTGCAAAAGACATGCAATCAATGACCTTTCATTCTTCACATATTCTGGGCCATGTGTCTGTTCCATACACACATACACCCGCACCACTACACACACAATACCCTCGCCACTACACACACATACACCCTCACCACTACACACACTACACCCTCACCCTACACACACACCCTCACCACTACACACAGACACCCTCACTACACACATACACCCTCACACACATACACCCTCACTACACAGACACCCTCACCACTACACACATACACCCTCACCACTACACACTACACCCTCACTACACATACACCCTCACTACACACATACACCCTCACTACACACATACACCCTCACACACATACACCCTCACCACTACACACAACACCCTCACCACTACACACACATACACCCTCACCACTACACAAGAGAGTTAGCGATGAGAATGTGCAGGTGAGGAGAGGTGAACCAGAAGTAGGCGATTGAAGTATTGAAGCTATTGTAAAATGGGGGGCCATTGTTAGGAGAATTGTAGAACTGTGGGAAGCTTCCCAGGTTGAGCAGCTGGTAATACCCAAGGCCTATAGGGGTACTGTTTTCAAGCTGGCTCACGAGGTCATAGCAGGTCACCTTGGAGAGAGAACACTCAACAAAAAATGACGAGAAGATTCTACTGGCCATCCATTTTCAAGAATATCTCTCGAGGAGTCTTTTGTGTCCCTGGTGCCAGAAAACATAAGGTTGTCCCTGCTCCGTTGATTCCTCTTCCTCTACTGGTGATTACAGAGCCATTTACTTGTACAGCGGCAATGGATATAATTGACCCACTTCCACAAACTGAGAGCAGTAACTGATACGCACAATTCCCTTGCATAGCATTGAAGCTGAACACATCGCTCAGCAATTGGTAACCTTTTTTTTTTTCACATGGGTTCCCTCAAGAAATATTAACAGACCAAAGGATTGATTTTACTACCCCAGCTTCTCAGAGCTGTACCAGTTATTGCATGTAGATCCAAATGTGCACTAGCCCGTACCATCTGATCAAGGTACGAAAAAGAGGTAACAGCAGCTACATTTATTCTGTGGTTGCAACCAAATGTGCATGTGTATGTCTATGTCAATTCCTAGTGCCCCTGGTATATGTATACCCCATGTGGGCCCAGAACTACACTTATGCCTATGCATGCACACACACACACACACACACACACACACACACACACACACACAAACACACACACCACACACACACACACAAACACACACACAACACACACACACACCCATGCACACACACACACACACACACCCATGCACACACACACACACACCCATGACACACACACACACACACACACCCATGCACACACAACACACACCATGCACACACACACACACACACACAGAAATGCACACAAAATAAACATACATACAAACAAACAAACAAACAAACAAACATGTAGCCACTTACCCAGCACACAATCAGGGATAACTGTAAGCAAGGCCACATGATTATAATGAATAATAATTGCA